>JAXCGZ010011616.1:50000-89038 GCA_037179515.1 Halocaridina rubra | reverse complement strand
TGTGTGTGTGTGATTACCTAATTGTGATTACCTAATTGTGTTTACGGGAAAGAGCCCAAAGCTCGTATCTTCCCGTCTCCTGATCGGTTCCATTTTTAGACTTAGTGATACTTATCATACCTGTCCTTAAAACTATGGATTGAGATAGCATTAACTACCTCCTCGCTTAGCGAATTCCAATTATCAACTACTCTTACACTGAAAAAGTATTTCCTTACATCCTGCAAACAAGTTTTCTTCCGAAGCTTCAAACTATGACCTCTAGTTCTAGAGCCAGCCATATCGAAATATCGATCCCTATCCACTCTATCATAACCATGAAGGAATTTAAAGACTGTCACCATATCCCCCCTTACTCTTCTAGCTTCGAGTGATGGCAAGTCTAATTCCCTCAGCCTCTCATCATAACCGAGATTGCGTATTTCTGGCACCAGTTTCGTGGCATGTCTTTGAACTTTTTCAAGCTTAGCTATGTGCTTTTTCAAGTGCGGATTCCAAAAGGGGGCTGCATATTCGAGTTTTGGCCTCACATAGGTTACATAAATATTTCTGAACATTTCCTTGTCCATGTGCCTGAAGGCTACCCTTACGTTTGATAAGAATGCATATGCTGCCCTTACTACGCCATTTATATGTATTTCTGGAGACAAATCTGCCAGTATGTTTACTCCTAGATCTCTCTCATTTTCTGTCTCTTGAAGTTGTACTCCAGCCACCGAGTAGTCAAGCTTGGGCCTTCTTGCACTTGTACCCATTCTCATTACCTTACATTTTGAGGTATTGAATTTCATTAGCCACTTTTCTGACCACTCATGCAGATTATTTAGATCCTCCTGAAGTTCTCTACCATTGTTCTCGTTTTTTACTTTCTTCACAATCTTTGCATCATCTGCAAACATATTCATGAATGAATTTACAGACTCTGGTAGGTCATTTACATATACAAGGAACAAAAGTGGCCCTAAAACTGAACCCTGTGGAACTCCACTACTAACTCTTCTCCATTCAGACACTGAGTGTCTTACTCTAACCCTCTGTTCCCTTCCTTCTAAGTAAGTTTTTATCCATTCCAAGACATTTCCACCTATTCTAGCCATTGCTTGCAGCTTCCTAATAAGTCTCCCATGTGGAACAGTGTCAAACGCTTTCTGGAAGTCTAGGAATATGCAATCTGCCCAGCCCTCTCTTTCCTGTAAGATTTGGCTTACCTCATCATAAAATTCTAATAAGTTTGTTACTGTTGATCTTCCTTCTCTGAAGCCATGTTGCCTCACTGACAAAAAGTTGAAGGATTCCAAGTGAAGAGAGATATGTTTCCTTAGTAGTTTCTCCATAAGTTTGCAAACTATGCTGGTCAAGGAAACTGGTCTATAGTTCAGAGCCGTATCCCTCCTTCCCTTTTTGAAGATAGGTATCACATTTGCTTGTTTCCAGCATCTTGGAATCTCCCCCGACTCCAGTGACTCCTTAAATATGATACTTAGTGCCACTGATATTGTGTTTGCGCATTTTTTAAGCACATGAGGGGATATGTCATCAGGACCTGTAGCTTTATGAACATCTAAATCCATCAGCGCTTTGCATACCTCTGTGGCTGTAAGGTTGATGTTCTCTAGTACCGGCCCTTGAGCTTCTATCACTGCAATCTGAGGGGGTGGGGTATTTTCTACTGTAAATACTGACTGAAACTCCTTGTTCAATTCTTTGCAGATCTCTTCGTCCGTCTCAGTGATGCTTCCATCCGCTCTCTTTAGCCTTAAAACCTGTTCTTTTACCTTCAGTTTTCCTCTGATAAAGCTGTGGAAAAGCTTGGGATTTTCTTTAGCCTTCCTGGTGATGTCCCTCTCATAATCTCTCTCTGCCTCTCTCCTTTTACTTAGGTAGTCATTTCTTGCTCTTTTGTAGGTTTGCCAGGCATTTATGTTTTTTCTCCTCCTATACCTTTTCCAGCATTTGTCTCTCCACTCCTTAGCTCTTTTACACCCATTATCGAACCATTTCTCTCTGGCATGAATTACACCTACTTTGGTGACAGGTATGCAGGAATCTACTATCTTCCCATATTTCTCACAAAAGATGTCATACATTTCTTGTACAGATTTGTTGTAAAATAAGGTTCTCCAGTCAATAACTGCAAAAAGCTCATTCATTTTGATGTAATCTCCTTTCGGATAGTTCCTCCTCATGTCCTCAGTGCCTCTACTCTCAGGAAGAATGTCTTCAATGATATACTCCATCAACAACACACAGTGGTCACTCTTTCCAATTGGTGGTTCATACTCAATATTTTCAATATCCAACACATTATCTGTGAACACCAGATCAAGTAGTGATGGCTCATCCCCACCCCTGGCTCTTGTTGGTTCCATTACATGTTGGTGTAGGAAATTCCCTTGTACGCAATCTAGGAATCTTGCCCCAAATGAGTCCTCACCACTGTGTGGGTCAAGATTTATCCAATCTATCTCTTTATGATTAAAGTCTCCCATAATCAAAATCCTACATTTTTTCTCCCGCGCCATGTTAACAACTGAGTTTATGACTTCAATCGTACCTATATGACTTTCCTCATAAATTTCAAGCCTATTTTGGTTCCTTGGTGGGTTGTATACAACAGTTATTATAATGCTCTCTGACCCAGTATTTATGCGAGCAACAAGAAATTCCCTGAACTCACTTTCTATAGCCAAGTTTATTTCTTCAACTTGAATCCTCTCACTTATGAGCAGTGTTATCCCTCCACCAGTCCTCTCAGATCTTTCGACCCTTAGTATTCTGAAGCCCTTAGGAAAAACTGTGACACTGTTTATGTCCTCACTCAACTTAGTCTCTGTAATTGCTACTATATCTGCCTTACTGTTGTGAATCCTATCTTTTAATTCTACTGCCTTACCAGCTAATCCATCAGCATTTGTGTATAAAAATCTTAATGAGGCCCCATCCCCTGATCTTCTGTCATTATCTTCTTTATCTCCCCTTTGTCTGGAAGTATTCTGTAACGAAAATTTTTCTTCTCTTCTTCATTTCTTTCATCATTTAACCTTCTTGCCTCTTGCAACAAGTTTTTGATCTTTCCCATCTCTTCCTGTGTTCTGTATCGTCTAATGAACACTTCTTTGCATTCTTGAAGGTCTTTTAGACTTTTTTTTCTCAACAATATTTCCCTACATGTCTCCCCTCTCTCAAAGGTTACTTTTGTTGGTCTCGGCTTTCCTTCCCTCGAATATTTACCTAGTTGGTGTATGTTTACAATATCCTCAGGACCACATACTACTCCAAGCTTTCTTATCAGGTCTACAACGTTAGCTTTATTTTCTTCAAGTCTCCCCTGCCATGTTGGCTCCTGGGATTCACTTATGCCTGAGATTACCACTGTCTTCTCCTTATCAAGTGCCTGTCTGATGAGTGGGTTTGCCCTTTCCATCACAACGTCTTTCATTTTTTCGATTACTGTCTCTTTATAGTCAACTGTTTGTATGTTTTCCAGTGCCACCACCTTTACAGCCTCTTTTACTGCCACATTCCCCTTTAGTGCATCAGCAAAGGACGTTTTCATGGCATCATTTTCCATATTCAGCTCCTGGAACTCTTTTCTGAACTGTTCAATGTTTTCCTTAATCTGAACATTCCAAGCAGCAATCTCGTCTCTCTCAGAAGAGAGCAGTGAACTAACATCTAATTCCTTTAGGTTGTCATTTAGCTGTTTGTTTTTATCTTCTTGTTTAGAAATTCTAGATTCTAGTTGACTCTTTTCCCCTTCCAGCTTCTTTATTCTTTTTTCTAGTTCCTTTCTCTCCTGCCCTTGTGCTTTATTTGCTTCCTCCAAAGATCTTATTTGTTCTCTGAGTGTTTCATTCTCTTTCATTTCTCCATCCATATTCCGAATTTTATCATCAAGGCTTGTAACCATTTCCTCTAACTTCTTGATTCTCTTTTTAAGTCCTCTGATGACTACCCCTTCTCCCGACCCATGGGTGGGAGAGGTTTGGGACAGAGATGGCTTCATTTTTATGTTCTCCCTCTCACAGAATATAGAAAGAAGACGAGAAAGAGGAAAAAAAAAAAGAGAGAAAAACTTCTAATTTACCTTCACACAGAATTTTTATATCTCCATATAAGTGCTATTTAGTGACTCAGTTTGTCTCCTTTCTGGTAACACACATCTTAACTTAAAAACTTGACCATGGTAATTTAAGTATAAAAAGAAAAAGAAAAACAAAAGTCAAACCTGAAGGAAAATTCGAATTTGTGTTCGAGGTGGCACCCACCTGTTTCTGTTATATATTCTTCCTAACTGATAAACTGACTTGCTAACCAAGATATGTTATCACGGGATTTAGACTTTACATTTAACTCAATATATATACAAAATAACAAAATAGCAAAAGAGAAAGCTAAAAGAAAAGCAAAAAAAAAATGAAGAAAATAGGACTGCTGTACTACTTGGCAACTTAACTCAGTACTGTTGACAGGTGGGTATTTGGTAATTTTTTTTTCTTTTATTATTCAATTTTTTCGTGTATCAAACTAACTAACTAGTTAATATAAATGGGAAGGATACTGATTTTAACAATATATAGAACCACAGGATCAGGTAAAACGGCTTAAGAGCTTTCCCCAGTTTACACAAAAAATTAGGTAATGTGGTGTGATGGCTCCACGTCTGGCAACTCTTCTAGATTTCCCTCAAGGCAGAAACTGGACGGCAGCTTCTCTCTCTTCCTCACGAAAAAGTTCTCAATTTTTTTCCTTTAATATGAACAGTCTCGTCTTACAACAAATATTAGTTTTTGTACTCACAATACTCTGCAGGATTTCAGATTTATGGAAATTATGGTAAAGTTTTCCACTAAGCACTTAAGTCACTCGAAACAGTTAAAAATTTAAGAGGAGCAATTCCGTGTGTCACTGAACGCGCGGTGTGAGTGTGGGTGTGTGTGTGTGTGTGTGTGTGTGTGTGTGTGTGTGTGTGTGTGGGATTACCTAATTGTGTTTACGGGAAAGAGCCCAAAGCTCGTATCTTCCCGTCTCCTCATCGGTTCCATTTTATACTTAGTGATGCTTATCATACCTGTCCTTAAAACTATGGATTGAGATAGCATTAACTACCTCCTCGCTTAGCGAATTCCAATTATCAACTACTCTTACACTGAAAAAGTATTTCCTTACATCCTGCGAAGAAGTCTTCTTACGAAGCTTCAAACTATGACCTCTAGTTCTAGAGCCAGCCATATCAAAATATCGATCCCTATCCACTCTATCATAACCATGAAGGAATTTAAAGATTGTCACCATATCCCCCCTCACTCTTCTAGCTTCGAGTAATGGTAAGTCTAATTCCCTCAGCCTCTCATCATAACTGAGATTGCGTATTTCTGGCACCAGTTTCGTGGCATGTCTTTGAACTTTTTCAAGCTTAGCTATGTGCTTTTTCAAGTGCGGATTCCAAAAGGGGGCTGCATATTCGAGTTTTGGCCTCACATAGGTTACATAAATATTTCTGAACATTTCCTTGTCCATGTGCCTGAAGGCTACCCTTACATTTGATAAGAATGCATATGCTGCCCTTACTATGCCATTTATATGTATTTCTGGAGACAAATCTGCCAGTATGTTTACTCCTAGATCTCTCTCATTTTCTCTCTCTTGAAGTTGTACTCCAGCCACCGAGTAGTCAAGCTTGGGCCTTCTTGCACTTGTACCCATTCTCATTACCTTACATTTTGAAGTATTGAATTTCATTAGCCACTTTTCTGACCACTCATGCAGATTATTTAGATCCTCCTGAAGTTCTCTACCATTGTTCTCGTTTTTTACTTTCTTCACAATCTTTGCATCATCTGCAAACATATTCATGAATGAATTTACAGACTCTGGTAGGTCATTTACATATACAAGGAACAAAAGTGGCCCTAAAACTGAACCCTGTGTGTGTGTGTGTGTGTGTGTGTGTGTGTGTGTGTGTGTGTGTGTGTGTGTGTGTGTGTGTGTGTGTGTGTGTATGTGTGTGTGTGTGTGTGTGATCCTGTATATATCTTCATTTTTTAGAGAGTTATTTTGATATCAACAATCAATGTATAGTTTAAACTGTTTGGTTTATTTCCTCAAAGTGTTTGTCTGTAGCTATAACTGTAGTAAGATTGTTTCATAAGTATTTTTCCCAAGGCGTGCCCCATTTATCCTATAAACAAAGTCAAGGCGATTGTTTTACATTAATTATATTGCTATATCAAGGAATTTATAGCCAAGATTAAGGGGATCAAGTGAAGAAAATCCTTCACAGAGTGCACATGTAAAACTAATCCCTCCATCACTTGTATATCTAATACTTCTTGTGGCCAATCATGAGTTCGTCTTAATTCACACACATTTTATATCAAATTAAGCTAATAAAAAAAGCAGATGGAGACAGTCTATCCTTTTCCTGCTGTGATAGATTATCTTCATGTTTTATCCAATTAAGGTTATGATTATGCTGGTTTGGTAAAAAAAAGAATATATATATACATACGTGTATATATATATATATATATATATATATATATATATATATATATATATATATATATATATATATATATATATAAACAGAAAACTAAATAATTTTCATTATTTGAAAGCACAGGATACGCAAAGATTAGATTTTTACCCTTGCCATCACTAAACAAAGAAATGGGTTCCCAATTAGGTGTTAGATGCATGACAAGTGTCGGCAAAACTATTATTACACTTTATACAGTTCTCTTTAAAGCTGTATACACATTCAGTATTGCAAACATAGCAATCCTCTTTGTAAATTCAAGGATTGTCTCACTTTACTTCATGAAGTGCCTGCAAAAAAATAAGTTTCCAAATCGATTATACCAAATAATGTGATTTCCCATAACAGTTTCAGGTCTCCGGCTTGATTCAATGAAAATGACACATCACTAGGTTCATGTAGATTTTAGGAATCTGCGATTCAAGCATGCCAGAAGTCAATTTATACATTAAACAATATATTCATTTTAATAAAATCTTAAATCTCCCAGACTTCAATATGGGCAATAATGCAAAATCCTGCGTCTCCTCTATTGAAAACGTAAAAAATTATCTGAATTCTACATTTCTATTGTATTCTTTTTTTTTTTTTACTTTTGATCTAACATGCTTCAATACCTGGAGGAATCAACTAGAAAAACGTATCTCTGTTTCCAATAGGTGCAATTTCTTCAGCTTTATTAATCAAACCGAACCTAACTCAACAACATTTACACCCCATTTTCTAACTGGTGGCTCCCTGTCCCAGAACCTCAATAACTATATACTATTATAAACTCCCATTCTAGTAGTAGTTTTGAGGTCCATTTTCATTACTTGATCCAAACACAGGTGATGGGGAGATGCAACGATACAGAATATATCAGTGCTGAAGTCTAAAATCTCTACAAAATACCTTGTATTTTAGGCAATGATTGGTGTGACAAAGTGCACTTAATAGAATGTTAAAAGATAAAGACAGGTTGTCATGTTATTGATAAGGTTGGGAACTTAACTGTTGGTTACCTTCAACCCAAAACACAGGAAGGGCCATATTCGCTGCAGGCAATCATTCACAGGTAGAAAAAAAAGATTATCCTCGCATTAATAGAAGACCTATCACAACAAAGCAGAATTATATATGTTGGATAAATAATGACAGAGTCCTTGAACTAGTCTTCCAAGCTAAGTTACTCCGTAATTACACTGCAAATACAACGTAAACATCTAAACCTTCAATCTAATACATCATAAAAATTCTCTGCGTTCAAGTCATTCCATAACTATTTATACAAAAATAACTAAAAGAAATTTTCTTCTTGAGAAAGATAAGAAAACCAATACAAATCTTGAATATATGAATGACAATCTTATCTGGCAAGAAATTTACTTTTCATTGACCATATTGATTTACCTTTATCAACCTGTGGGAAAAATAACTTTTTTTTTCAGACAGAATTATCAATTGTTAATATTGAGTTTCCCTGGGTAATAGAATTTGAGAGTGTGTGTAGGTATATGAATTCATAGGTTGTAAAGAAAATGTTGATTCATGGCATAACATATCTTATCTGCTGCAGGTGTTAGAGATATAGCTGTCTCTTCGTTATACAAGAGGCAATTAGCTTAAGGAAAGGGACCATGGAAGATATTCCTCAGTACTTCCTGTGGATTTTCTAGTGCGACACTAAATTTTCACTAAAATTTAAAACTCACCATTTAGTCACAAGCAACTGCGAAAGACAAGGAAAAAGTAACATAAACTCATACATAATAAATGTGTTGTGTTGAAAATAAAATGATAATTGTTTTTATCACTCAAATAACATTGGATTTTTCCAGACAATAAAGCCAAGCTTCAACCTTGAGGAGTTCTGAAGGTTAAAGAGTGTATATGAAGTGCGTTTCGACTAGAGAAAGGCTGGCTCTTCTTTCAAAAAAGAGAGAAAGTGGAACTTTTATTAACAAACTAAATGGAATCAAAAGAAAGATGATGAGGAGGCGTTGAGAGTAATGACGAATTATTCTAATGTTTGTTCATCTGAAGGACCTTTCTTCATCTTCAAAGAAATAACAAGGTAAGATAAGCGAAAATTTTGTATTCAGGTGGCTTTTAACTGGGGTATAAAACACTTTAGATGACAATCGTTCTACACATATTTACAAATATGTTGGTGATGATTCTCGATATTATTAAATATCGGAATACGAAAAGATAACTTTTATCATTATTTTACAATTGATTTTTTTTTCTAAAAGAGATTAAGTATACTTACTAGTAAGCAAAGCTGTTTTATTAATATACAGTCAAATTTAAATGAATCTTAATTAAGCTGCATGTCTAATCAGATGACCAAGCCATTTCATGAATCTCTGTTATGTCTCTTATAATCATATCATACTATACGCAGTGCAAATATATCCCCCTCACATCGGTGAGAAATGAGCCTCAACATATTTTACATTACAGGTGTTGCAAGACTATGTCAGCAGCCATGCATTTAAGAGATGACGAAGAGCCTCTTCTGCCGCCAAAACAAACTTTTATCAGGCAAAATCCAATGAGAATGAGTATGCGCCGACCTGGCGCTGGTTCACATGGCTCCCGTTTAGTACATAAAGGTTTTCAGGAACCCCTGAGTCCACTTATAATTCCAAACAAGCCAAATCATTTCAAAAACTCCGAAAACCACCTAGGGAAAATTTATGAAGGAATATGCGAAGAACATGTGCGTCGTCCATCAAATGAGAGTGCAGACAATGACTACCTACCTCCAATATCCCTAGCAACAGTAAAAACCGCCAATCCTACCTCTTTTAGATCAAACCACGACATCTCTCTAGGACACGAAAGAAATGATATATCAAGTCATAGCTCTAGACCACCTCAATCCCCAAGAACTCCAACCACAGCAGTTCAGCATCCACATCCATTGAAACCACACTTCCATGAACCTTCCATTTTTTTCCCAAACACCAAGTGTGATACCAACTTCACAGCAAATAACCAGACGGGGAAAGAGAGTAAGCAAGTACTTAAAAATTTTACACCTATACACCTGGATAATGTTTATATAAATGACATTAATCATTCAAGCATAACTTCACCATTGCGTCCACCTCCATCTCCAAGAACCCCAACTCCAATACATCAGAGCCCTCATGCATTAAAGCCACATTTCTATCCACCTTCGTTGTTTTCAGCAAATACAGCTTCTATTACAAACTCCACAATAGTTCCCCAAATAGAGCAAGAAAATAAGCCGGAAGCATTAAGTCGTGAATGCATGCATAATGGTACAGACACAGCAAACATAAACGAGCCAAGATCTCCTACAAAATTTTCCTCTTTTCGTGCATCATCATTTGAGTTACCTCACCGTAAGAAAACGCAGCCTGTTAAGCAAGAGATTGGAAGACAAATACCGAATGCCAATCAGCAACAAGACTCTAAGAAAAAGTTTGTCTCATTGTTTAAACGTTGTTCTTCCCCATCGTTGTTTCGAAGTGCAATATCTGTTGAAGAAAGCAGTCATTATGAAGAGCCCAAGCAATCTTCACCTAAAACTTATGTAAGACACCAGGCACCAAGTTCTCCTGCTCCAACGTCTTTTAAGAGATTTGGTAGCTTTCCACTCCAAAGAAAACAAGCAAACTCTATTGGCTCAAACCATTCTAACTGGAGTTCAGATGATTCAGATCATAAAACTCTCTCAAAACCCACTTTAACATTCAAAAGGCCATCTACACCCGAAATTTTCATAAGTGATACAAGTAACTTTTTGTCAAGAGATGTAAGGCCGCATTTCAAGGAGAATGTGCGACTGCAGGAGGACGCGAACTGTTTTGCTTTACTTCCTACAACCAGACCATTAACATCTCTGAGTGAAGATGTCATTTCTGATCCTAACACTACAAGAATTCCAATTCAGCTAGAGCCGAAGTACGACAGAACGAGGATTAGAAGAAAAACAACTCAAACCGTTTGTACCACAACAGCGATGGCAGTATCCTCAAACATTGAAAAATCTTTAGGGTTAGAAAGTGCCATTGTCATGCAGCGAGCTCAAAGCTTACCAACGGCAAGAAGGAAAGAACTTACGGCAAATAATCCATTCATATCCAACAGGAAGGCAGATAATGTCAAGGTTAGATAATATTCTGCAATCATTATACAAAGCCCATTAATACGCACTCTCTCTCTCTCTCTCTCTCTCTCTCTCTCTCTCTCTCTCTCTCTCTCTCTCTCTCTCTCTCTCTCTCTCTCTCTCTCTCTCTCTCTCTCTCTCTCTCTCTCTCTCTCTCTCTCTCTCTCTCTCTATATCTATATATATATATATATATATATATATATATATATATATATATATATATATATATATATATATAATATATATATATATATATATATATATATATATATATATATATATATATATATATATATATATATATATATATATATATATATATATATATATATATATATATATATATATATATATTTCAAAAGAAAATGTCGGACTTCCACTTACCTTCTCTCTTATTAACTTGTAAATTAGTTCAGTTACATTCTGTATATGTAGACGACACCCTTTAATGAATACTTTAAGCAAAATAATAGTCAAAGAAAATGTTATGCTCAGATACATAATATCTCACATCAAACTAATACATCATAATTTATTATATGAAACGTGTAAGTTCATCAACATAGCAGAAACCATTACCAGCGATGCTAACAATGAGTAATAATCAATGAGACCCTTTTAAATAACTAAATCGACTTTTTTTTTCTAATAAGCACGCTGAGAAATTGAACCCCATATTTTCCTTTATAAAACTCGGTTTAATTTTAATGTGTTGGTTGTTATACAGCTATTAGTATGTGTCCATTACAAAACAATAATTAGTTTCTTCATCAACAGCTCATAATTAAATCTAAATTATTTTTTTTCATTACATAAGATTTCTAATTCACGGTATTTAGAGAAAATCGCCAGGAAGTGTCAAGGGAAAGATTTAATATGAAATAGTACAAAATATATATAAAAACATGGTCAAAAGTCGTCAAAACGCTTCATGTATTATGAGACACAATTTCAGTGAGCTTTTTACTATTCAGTACAGACACTATGGCCCGATTTCTTAAACAGTGTAAACCTAGAATACCATATTGTTAGTTAGCTAAACACACACAAATGGATTTCATAAACGCATCTGACGCGGTTCTGTGTATAGCTAGAATCCCCCATGGGATCCTAGCCATACATAGAACCGCGTCAGATGCGTTTATGAAATCCATTTATGTGTGTCTAGCTAACTAACAATATGGTATCCTAGGTTTACACTGTTTAAGAAATCGGACAGTATTGTGGAAAAATATATTTGAATACTGCTGCTAATATTGACCAATTCAAGTACATTTTCCAGCTTTTATTCCAAATTAATCAAATAGAAAATTATTTTTTTCTACTTTTTATGATTGTGAAACTAGGACGGGCCAAACAAATAAAATAACTAAAATAGGATTGCCCTTACCGGGCCTGGGCACGATGAAAACATTAAGTAAAGAGAAACTGAGATGGAAAGTGTACTAACTTGTAAGATGTGAAGGGATAACAAGAGCTGTGTAACGAATGTCCAAGAATATTAGGTGATGATGTAGGCATAGAAAAGAACCGTAACTGAAGGAAGACTTAACATCGAACTGTCCTTCGGTATACAAGGAGTTTTCTTATTATTTGTAGCACTCAAATAGTTCTTCCCATGCTGAGTAACTCTCCTATGTCTTTATTCCTTTGCAGGAAGAACAAGAAGTTAGGTCTACATCCTTAGTTACAGCACCTACAAAGAATGAAGCGACCGGTTCTGCTCTGCAGTACACACCCGAAAGGTTAGAAAATTACAAAGTTATTATAAAAACTAGAAATGAAGCAATACCATTATGGCTCTATACCCCCTGAGGAAGGAAGGTTAAGAATACTTCCTTCGTGTTCCTCTGCGAGTCGTAAAAGTCGACTAAAAGGGGCAGAGCGGGGGGACTGGGAATCCCCTTCTCTGTATTTTCTCATCCTACTGCTGGCCAGGAATATGTGGGGGGTATTCTGGCAGGAGAGATCCAGCCAGAACCCAAGTAATTGGATCTGTGAATGTGTGGGGTTGTGGTGTAAATGTAAGTAAGAGGGAGGTGATAGGGAGTATGTTTGTGGAGAGAAAGATGGATGTGCTTGTACTGAGTGAAACTAAGATAAAAGGGAATGGTGAGGTGACGTTTGGAAGTGTGGTAGGTAGGGTATCTGGAGTTGAGAGAGAGAGAGGAAGATAGGGAGTGTCTCTGTTAGTAAGTGAAGAGATAAATAAGAGTGTAGTGGAATGGAAGGAGGTATCATCTCGAATAATAGTGGCTAAAATGAGGCTGGGGTGCGAGGTATGGGTGTTGGTGAGAGCATGTGACCCTGACAGTGAAAAAAGTGAGGAAGAAAGAAAAGAATTTTGGATGAAATTGAACGAGTGTGTGGTAGACTTGGGAATGAATGTGAATGTGGTGTTGATGCCTGATAGGAATGAGAGTGGACGGAGAGAGAGGTGTTGATTGCTAATACTGTTTTTAAAAAGAAGGATGTGCACAAGTATACATGGGTCAGAGTTGAAAATGGAAGAGTAGTTGACAGAGCATTAATGGATTATGTTGTGGTGAATAGGAGGGTGATTGGAAGAGTATTGGATGTGAATCTAGTGAGAGGAGCTAGTGGTGGAATATCTGATTATTATTTAGTGGAAAGCAGAGTGAGATTGGGAGAAAAGTGGAAAAAGAGGGGAAGCAAGAGAGGAAGAGAGGTGGTAAAAATGAATGAATTGTATACGAGAGATAAAGACTGTGAGTATAAGGCTAGTCTGAAAATGTGTGGAATGTAGTGAAAGAGAAAGTGGAGGAGGGAGTGGAAGAAGAATGGGGCTGTTTCAAGGAGGAAGTTATGAAGTGTGCCGAAGCAGTGTTCATAAGGAGACTAACTGGTGGAAATAAAAGGAAAGGTAGTGAATGGTAGAATGAGTAGGTGAGTGCAGTAGTTGCTGATAAGAAGCAGGCATTATGAAAGGCATTGTGCAAAGAGGAGGTTAGCAAAGCGCGTGGTGAGGGAGGCAAAGAGAGAAGCGAATGTAAGACTGGGTAGATACTTGTCTGAGAATTTTGAAAAGAATAAAAAGAGGTTTTGGTAGGAAGCGAAAAAAGTAAGGAAAAGTGAGTATGGTAGGGAGGAGAGGGTGAAAGGAGCAGATGGGCAATTGCTGGTAGATGAAATAATGGTGAGAGAGAGATGGGCCGAATATTTTAAGGACATGCTAAATAAGGAAGATGATAGAAAGGCAGATATTGTGGCTGAGGGAAATGAATGGAGAATGCCAATGTTAGGTGATGAGGATGATAGAGAAATAACAAAAGAGGAGGCATATTTGGCACTGAGAGCAATGAAAGCAGGTAAAGCACCAGGGATAGATGGGTGTCATGTTGAATGTTTGTTGAAAGGTCAGGAGGATTAGAAGAATGGATGGTTAGGTAGTTGAATGCATGTTTTAGGAAAGGGAGTGTCCCAGTTGATTGGAGGAGTATATGTGTCGTTCCACTTTACAAACGGAAAGGAGATAAGTATGAGGGTAGTAGTTTTAAGGAATTAGTTTGTTGAGAGTGATAAGTAAGGTATATCAAAGAGTGTTAATCGAGATAATTAGGAAAGGTAGTGAGAAGTTGATTAGGGAAGAACAGTGTGGGTTCAGGAGAGGAAGAGGATGTGTGAATCAGGTTTGTGGTAAGACAGGTGTGTGAAAAGTTCATGGAGAAAGGTAGGGACATTTTTGGGTTTTTATGGACTTGGATAAAGTGTATGACAGGGTAGATAAAGAGGGATTGTAGAGTGTGTTGCGACAGTATGGAATAAGTGGAAGTTTGTTGAATGTGGTGAAGAGTTTTCACATGAATAGTAGAGCATGTGTGAGAGTTGGGAATGGTATGAGTGATTGGTCTGAGGTGAATGCAGGGTTAAATCGAGGTTGTGTAATGTTACCATGGTTGTTTAATGTGTATATGAATGGAGTGGTAAAGGAAGTAAATGAAAGAGTATTAGGCAGATGCTTGAAACTAGTGGGTGAGGGTGGAAGGTTGAAAAAATTGAATCAGTAGCTGTATCCAGATGATATTGTACTGGTGGCTGATATTGAGAATGAATTGAAACATTTCGTGACTGAGTTTGTTAGGGTGTGTGGAAGAAGGAAGTTGCAGGTGAATATTGGTAAAAGTATAGTCATGAGATGCACGAGGAATGTTAATGTTGGCATATTGAATATAGGAGTGAGAGGGGAGTTGCTTGAAGTAGCTGAGAGTTTTAAGTATTTGGGGTCGCATATCAAGAAGGGGACGAGTGGATGTAGAGGTAAATTACAGAGAGAAGGAAGTAATTAAATGTGTAGAAGGGTTGAAAAGTGTAATGAGAAATATATAATTGGGAATTAATGCAAAGAAAAGGATATATGATGGTGTGAGAGTGCCGATAGCATTGTATGGAGCAGAGACTTGGAAGAGAGGATGAAAGGAACAAGTTGAATGTAATGGAGATGAGGTGTTTGAGAAGTATGATTGGTGTATCTAGAATAAATAGAGTAAGAAATGAGGATGTCAGGCAGAGAGAGGGTGTTGAAAGAAAGCTGTCAGATACGTTATATCAGAGAGTATAGAGTTGGTTTGGACACATGGAAAGGATGAGTGATGAACCAATAGCGAAGAGAGTGTGGTGAGCAGAAGTGATTGGAGTTAGGTCAAGAGGAAGGCCTAAAATGAGATGAATGGATGGCGTGAAAAAGCGCACTGAATGCACGTGGAAAGTCAGTGGAGCAGGGAAGATAGCGTGTAAGAGATAGGAATGAGTGGAGGAAGATTGTGTATAGATGACACAGGCCAAAGGGATTTCTTGCACCTGCTAGCTCAGTGAACTGTGATGGACGGGTGTGAGGGAGCTGCCATGTGATGAAGCAATGGGGATAAACCAGCTGCGCTGTAGGGCCTCATTGTAGAATATCCTTGCCCACCTACCTTGTGGGTGACCCAACCAAAGCAGAAGGGGGTAAATGTGGCAATCTTTTATCCTCAAGGGGCTAGGAGGAGTGGTTGAGATATGTGTGGATTGTGGTGAATGAGCGCTTCTTGGCACAGCCATCCCCCTTAGAAGGGGAAAAGAGGCCATATGTATATGTATATATATACAGCAATTTAAAGAAAATGAGATAATCTACAACTCTTTTTATTTTATATGGACAAGTATTTATGATAATTCATGAGAGGTATGCCGTTAATGTGAGAATCATGGAACTAAGTAAGTTTTGAGTACTAGTACTAAGTATAGATAATGTAGATATTTTCCACTGAATTATATGTAAACGGTTTATCAGGGGACCCGTACATCAGTTAGAGTTCCAACTTCGTTTCTCAACTAATGTATGAAACTGGAATATCTTTTTAATGTCAACCCAATCGTTTTCAATACTATTTCAATATCATCATAGTGTTAAGGTTGTTGAGTGATGTATAATTCATTATAGTTTTACATTAAAGTACGATATAAGTTAGGATGTTCAGTTATTTCTGGTGCGCTTTCTTCTAAAACACCCTTATTATTTTTATGAAATATAAATAGTATGGAAAGAAAAATATTAACTACGCCTTGTTGTAACGTTCTACCTTACAATTAGACATTAGTAAGCATGGACAGTGTACTCAACTCTTATCTTAATCCTTTTGCAATTAAGCATAAACAATCGTTCCATATAAAAGGCTTCCCTATATACTCAAGACATTAAGACTAGGCGAGCGCACTAAACAATAGCAGTATAGATCATTAATGCATGAATAGATGAAAATGTTTACAGTATATACAACAAATATACAGCAACAAAGAGCTCTACCTTACGTAGTACTTCTAATAATTTATGAGCCGTAATTTTTCATGGGTCCTTACTGCATTAGTTGGATAAGGATAATTATATTTAATTTCCAATTTTTCTAAAAGTATCGATATCAGAACTCTCTGAGCATAAACAAAATCGAACCGAGCATGATTTTGTACTCTCAAAATTGGCCCATGTAAATTGATGTTTAGATTACATTTTTCAAAATTTGTTAAAGGAATTAATTAAATAATTCATTTTTAATTTTCAGTTCTGCTGAATACCCAAGTACTTCATCATCAACATATTCAACATCATCTGAAACTCAGGAGTCAGAGGTTGAAAGGCTGAGTGGCATTACCAGGTCTCTTGAGACTTGTGTAGCAAATAATACTGAACCATCATTGAAATTCCTGAGAGATAACAGAGTTTCCAATTCCAGTGAGGAATGTCCTAAACTGAGCAGGGACATATCAAGACGCAGTTCCGTGAGTTCTGTAGCTAGTGGTTCTGATATTTACCCGTGGATTGACATTACCTTTCAGGACTATAAGGTAAGTGCGCAAGACATAGAGTCAAATGCTGATCATATTGCCTTCTTTCTTCATAACGATAACGAGTATTTATCGTGCCTAGCAAAAATGCTAGAGGACTTTGAGAGAATGAAGTACAAAACACCTTCTCACATTCGCCAACATTTTGATGTGGCTTACAAACAACTAAACCTTATTTACCATTTTCAAACTGTGTTTCACGCAGCAGCTGAAGAAGCTGGAACTAATCTGTCGCTACTAGCAGATGTGTTCAAAGATGACCAATTTCAGTGTTATAGCAATTACATGATAATAACTCCTATGATCCAAAAGAGCGTTCATCGTTATTCTGAACATATGCAGGAAAATTATCCTAGTTTAAAGAAGGATTACTTGCAGCCTTCACTGAGGCTAAATTTCTATATAAAGATATTGGAAAGTCTAAAGAAAGGAACAGGAGAATTTGAAAAGATTAAACTTGATGATGCTATCAGTTACCTCACCAGTTTACAGTGTCTGGCCAACACAGAAATGACAATTACATCAGTGGTCAACAGTCCAGTAGACATGAGGCTATGCGGTAAAATGAAGATGAGCGGAGAGTTATACTGTTATGGGGGAGGTCCTCTTCAAAAGAGAAAATACCATGCGATAATGTTTGAGAATTTGTTAATGATTACCTCTTTAAAACTCCCATTTTTAAAATACAAGATCCATTACAGGTTAGAACAACTAGATTTTGTGAAGGCTGTAGATAATGATGAAAATGAATTTCAACTGAAAGTGCATACTGAGGGCAAAGGTAATACTGCTCAGTTCAGATTCAAAGCACAGCTTTCTTCACAAAGAGACAAATGGGTTGAAGACCTACAGAGTGTCATTTCTCTCACAATGCCGCAAAATTCAGGAGATATACCTAAAAGTATAATGAACAGCAGATTAAAATCACAAATGCTACCACTGAGCCTCTATATAGCCCTTCCACAACTTCTCACAGTGATGACCCAGAAAAAGAGCAATTTGCCATCCTCACAGCCTAGTGAATTATATAATGAGGTCATCTGTCGAGAAAAAACCTACATACGTCAACTTGCATCTTATCTAAATCCTGAAGTTTTGAATCCCTCCGACAGCCTAACATCTATATTTGAAAAACTATACCACCTTCACAACAAGAAATTTCTACCAAGCTTGTTACAAAGTTCGGAAAAAAACTTACAAGACACTTTGAGCACTTTGCTTGATCACATGTCTCTATTTCAGCTATATGCAGAATACTTTGTTGTGCGTTGTCAAGTACACAGTGAATTGGAAAGGACTAAAGAAGCAAGTCTCTATATATCTCCATTGCAGCATTTTATTTTTTATATGAACTGGCTAAAACAAGTTAGTCTCGATCAAAAGTTCAAAGACATGGTATTGGAGGCTTTGCATAGGCTAGAGGAGCTTGTGTTAAGTGCCCAGGTAAGGCTTTTATCAGAATCTATAGTTCAAAGGAAAATTGACTTCTACAGAAGTGGTAATCTTCTTCGAGCTGACTCCTTGGAAGTTAAAACTCGCCAGAAAGGTATCCATGAAGGCTATTATCACGTTCTCTTGTTCGAAAAGATATTAATTTTGACAAAGCCAAAGCCCCCCTTTTATGAATATGTCTGGGATATTTGGCTTAATGAAGTTAATCTAGGCCCTCCCTCCAATTCAGAGAGAGGATTTAAACTAGAAGTGCGTAAAGGAAGAGGTAAAGAAGCAGTAACATTTGAGTTTCGTGCTTTTACCGCTGAAACCCAGCAAGTTTGGGTCAGAATTATACAGCATGAGCTAATGCAACAGGCTGAAGACATACGCAAGAGAACTATCACCTACCAGCTTTACGATTAAAGATTTCAATTTTCAATTTTCACAAGAAGTGAGGTATAGTGCACCTTGAAATGCTTGCTGCAAGCCATATTTATGAAAATCCCGGTTTGTGTTGATATTGCTTATTACAATTTACCTCTATATAAGTGTCATTCTAAGGACAGATTTCCAGCTTTGCTAATATGGCAGAGTATTGTATCATAAATATTTACGGGTAATATAGTTATTATTGAATATAAAAGCAGTAAAAATGTAAAGAAAACTGAAGAAAGGCTGTACATATAGCTAAAAGCAACGAAACTGCATTTGTGAAAAATATACATGTATAAACACCAATGGCTTAACAAGGTATATGTGTATGAAAATACTTAAGAATATTTAATGAGAGAGCTCTGAGATATGTATATTCACAAAAAGATGATGAACTACTGTTCCAGTATGCATTCACACAGTCATCTCTGAAAATAATACAGCCTCATATAACGATGTACATAACTGCATATCAGTATGCAGACTTGGAACGTGTCTTGCATTTTATGTAGAGATTGTGTACAAATTCACTCTCCGTTCAAAAAATGGTAATTATAGAAGGACACAGCCTTATAGTCGTGTTTAATATGCAAAGTGATATTGTTGACGAAATTTCTCTTGAGGTTTTGATTTTTCTCTTGACATTTGTCGATCAATTTGATATGACGTTTACTTTGTATGAGAGCAAAGCAAATAAAATAGTCGATTTTATAGTTTCATACGCTATTTTGTGTATATATTTCATAAGATACTGCAGTTTTTGTTCTGTATTTATTAACTATCATACCCTGTCTTTAGTATCTAGTCAGTTATAAAAACCTAAATATGACACTGTTTTCTGTATAATATGTAAATTAAGAGTTGTAAAAAGACAAATGATAAATTAAAACTGTACCGTACATGTGAAATTCCTTTCATAATACAAAATACCCATTAGAAAGAAACAGGTATTCAACATGAAGCATCAGCTTTATATTTAATAGTTAATATTACTTTGCAAATTACTGTAATGGAGTGCAGCCTTGTATGTCAATACAGCAGGAAAATAAGAATACATTGTCTCTTAGTGTAGAACTCTAAGAGACAATGTTCATAACAGGTAAATAAAAAGCTCTACATACTGTCTACATAATTATAATAGTTTTTCAGGTATGTACTGATACCTGGAAAACTTCAAACACTCACGTTCATGCAGGCTAGTCGGTCTTTGGTAGGCTTCTGAGATTGAAGTATGTATATCTGCCTCACCAGGAACTCCGAAAGGTTCCTCCCTGAATTACATAGTCAGGAAGGTTCACTTATATGAATATTATCATCTGAAAGTAGAACCGTATTTCAAGTCCATGAGCAAACCAATGCTTCTGTATAATATACTGGGTAAACAAAAGTTGTTCGAGAAAGATGAGCTGAGGAAATATAAATTCATTATCTATTAAAAGAAAAAGTACCACGCACATCGAATACTTAACCGCTGAGTAAAGTTTTGAATTATTTCTGCTTCTCTACTTCATTAGTTAAGGTAACGTAAACTAAAGTCTCTCTCTCTCTCTCTCTCTCTCTCTCTCTCTCTCTCTCTCATCAGTTAAGGTAACGTAAACTAGTCAGTCTCTCTCTCTCTCTCTCTCTCTCTCTCTCTCTCTCTCTCTCAGCAAGGTGACCATACACGTGTTGTTTATGGCTAGAAAAAAAAAGAATCGACTGAGCGGGGGGGGGGGGATGCCAGATTTCAAGCTACCATATCCTTTGAAGTCGGTCTTTGAAAACACAAGAGATTATAAGTGGATTTTTTTTTCTTTTAAATATACTCATGAATTTCTAATTTAGTGGTCTCTTGCTATACGCGCGTAATACAGTAATAAAAACTATAACTATGGGATTTTGCTAGGTGGAATAATAATAATAATAATAATAATAATAATAATAATAATAATATTAATAATAGTAGTAGTAGTAGTAGTAGTAGTAGTAGTAGTAATAAACCTAGGCCTACCGTCGATTCATAAGATATTCAATAGCAGGGTTCTCTCCTAATTTTTTTGTTTTCGTTAAATCACCAACTATCTATTGTACAGTAATATAAACTACAACTGTATGGGATTTTACTAAGTGGAATAATAATAATAATAATAATAATAATAATAATAATAATAATAATAATTATTATTATTATTATTATTATTATTATTATTATTATTATAAGACATCATGCATAATCCTAGGCCTACTGTCTGTTCATAAGATATTCATAAATTGATGATTATTGTGAATTTTAATTGAGATCAAAACTTAGCACGAGGGTCTGCCCCTCTCTTTTTTGTCTCTTACTTTCTTTAATTTTCGTTCTTTTCCCTCCAA
The DNA here is from genome assembly GCA_037179515.1 of Halocaridina rubra. NCBI lineage: Eukaryota > Metazoa > Arthropoda > Malacostraca > Decapoda > Atyidae > Halocaridina > Halocaridina rubra. The sequence goes on along the minus strand of JAXCGZ010011616.1, from coordinate 67,808 downwards.
TTCCCTTATATACTTAATCCCCCTCCCCTTTTTTCCCCACCTATCCCATCCCATCCTAAAAAAAAAATAATAATAATAATTGATGCTCTTCCAGTATGGTCTACCATTGTGTTCGGCCAAAATATCAAAAGCAAGGAAATAATTAATCTAAATTTATTTAGAAATATGAAGGTAAAATAATTAATCTAACCAAGTTAGGTAAGATTAGGTTAATTGTTTGTTTCAGTAAATCAAATAGAAAAAACTTGGTAGAACACGTATTGGAGGGTTAATTTTTACAATTAACGATTTGCTAGTTATATGGAAAAAATCTTGGTGGAGCACGTATTGGAATGTGATTGTTCATAAAATATTGTATTTTTGGGATATTAATCTTTTATAACGTTAAACCTTTGTTTGCAAGCATTTTCATACCAGAGTGACACTCTTGTAGCACAAAAAATGGCTCACGGAAAACCTTGACAAATAGAGACAGCCAATTCACCACGTTTTCATCCAAGTAAACACTAAATTAGGCTATGAAACGAAGAGGAGTTTTAATATACTCGGGATGTAATCGAGAGGATGGCTATACGAATAGCAATCTGGATTTTTCTTGATATTTTGTTGTTGTTTTTGTTTTATAAGATGAACGAAATGTTACATTTAAATCTATGTACAGCTGAGACATGGGTAATAACCAAGGCTACTGCACCTGATATCAATAATGTAAATTCATGTTGATAAAACTGGGAGTGTCTGAAGTTACTTATATTTCAACAAATTGACATGCTCCTATGAGGCAAAAACGATGGCCTTAGATATCACAAAGGAAGTACTGCAGCAGACAATGACCTTTAGTTATCACAAAGGAGGTAAAGCAGCACGACTTCCGTCAAATCAATTACTTCCTCAACCCCTCCAACAGTAGTTTTGTGCCCGCCCCCTACATGCAAGACTGCCAGCCCCTCATCTTCCCTCATCTATAGAAAAAGGAATGTTAGTTTTTTTTTTTATATACTCTATTTGCCTGTTTATAACAAACATTACAATACTGACTTTATCTTATTTAATATGGCATACATACATACATATACATGACTTCGTTTCCCCTTGTAAGGGGATGACCATGCTAAGAAACACACATTCTTCACTATCCACACAAACCTCACCTACTTCTCTTTGCTCCTTGGAGATAAAGGGTTGACACATTTACCCCCCCTTCCACCCTGCTTGGTTCACCCACAAGGTAGGCAGGCAAGTATAATCTACATTTAGGGTCAACAGCAACAGCTGGTTTACCCCCACTACTTCATCGTTTGTCAATTCCCTTCACACCCGTCCATCACAGTTCACTGAGCTAGCAGGTATGAGAAATCCCTTAGGCCCGGGTCACCTATACACAATCTTCCTCCACTCAATCCTATCTCTTGCACACTCTCTTCCCTGCTCCACTGACATTCCACGTGTATTCATTACCCTTTTTAAGCCATCTATCCATCTCATTCTAGGTCTTCCACTTGGCCTAACTCCAATCACTTCTGCACACCACACTATCTTATCTTCGCTATTCATTCATCACTCTCCCTTTCCATGCGTCTAAACGAACTCAATACTCTCCGTATTAATCTATCCGGCAACTTTCTTAAAACACCCGTTCGCTGCATTAAGAACAAACAGCAAACAAACTTGCTTTGGTTATTTTTTATTTTTACTTTATCTTTGTTTACGTTTGCAGATAGAGGTTCGTTCTCCCTCCTCCTCCTCCTCTTCTACTGCTTAAGTTACGTACTCACCGCCAACATACACGTCCCAGTGTATGCCTGTTGCCCACCGCATAATAGAGTATGGTAATTTGCTTACTGCACAGTAAATCTGAATATCTTTTATACTCTTAAGTATTTGTTTTTCAATAAAAATGTCTACAGGTCTTCCTGCTTTGTTATGTACTTATAAAATATGTTTTACTTATCTTATATCTTTGGCATAGTGTGTCTATATACGGTTGTGTAAAGTATCTATGCCCATTATTATTGTTTCTTATTGAAACTTACTTGTTACATTACGCGGTTTTTACATTACACGTTACTTCTGAGAACCTATCTTCGCGTTATGCCAAGAACTGGGTGTACTTTCTTTACCAATCCATCCATATACAAACACTCCCCAACTTACAAACGAGATAGCTTCCAGAAGTCCGTTTGTAAGTAGAATTGTTTGTAAGTTGTATATAGGTAAAAAAAAACAGTACTATACAGTACATACATATGCAGTACTGTGCAGTACTTAAACTAAAGAAACTTAACTACTACATAAAATAAAGTACCGGTATACAGTATTAATGAATTTTAATACAGTAATAATAATTAATAATACAGTACAGTATAGTAAATATATTAATTAATACATGGGTAGGTTTTTGACGTATCTGTGAATGTTCGTGGCTCAATTGATTATAAGTAGGGGAGCTTCTGTATACATTTAACAGCCATGGTGACATTACACAACCTTGACGTAACATTACATTCACATCAAACCAATCACTCATACCATTCTCGACTCTCACACTTGCTCTACTGTTCATGTGAAACTCTTCACCACATTCAGCAAACTCCCACTTGTTCCATACAGTCAAAACAGACTCATAATGCCTTGCTATCAACCGTGTCATTTGCTTTTTCTAAGTCCATAAAAGCCCAAAAAGTGTTCCTACCTTTCTCCAAGAACTTCTCACACGCCTGTCTTACCACAAACACCTGATCCGCACATCCTCTTCCTCTTCTAAGCCCACACTGTTCTTCCTCAATCAGACTCTCAGTGCCTTTCCTAATTCTCTTGATTAATACTCTTCCATATACCTTACATCTACACTCAACAAACTAATTCCTCTAAAACTACTACTCTTATACTTATCTCCATTCCCTTTATAAAGTGGAACTACACATGCACTCCTTGAATCAACTGGACCCTCCCTTTCCTGAAGCGTACATTCAACAACCTAACCATCCATCCTACTACTGCCCCTAACCTTTTGACAAGCATTCAACATGACACCCATCTATCTCTGGTGCTTTACCTTTCATTGTTCTCAATGCTTTTTTTTTTCTTGCTAACAAAAATGTATTCATACAAAACAAATATATTTTCTTCATCAAATCATGGAAACTTTTCAGTCATTTAAAAAACGAACTTCCAGTCCCACATCACATAACCAGTATCATAAGATTTCTCTAGCTCCTCAGGAGCAGCATATAATTCTATTTTATATTACAAGAAGCAGGTTATGTATTTTCACATACCACTTACCTGACAAAACCTCTTCAATGCTCTCACGTTTCACTCCATCACAGCATATTATTATTTACATTTAGTAACAAATGATGCCTCTGTTTTTTGTTAATTTATGGTTTCCCTTCTGACTTCAGCAGAATATAGCATCAAGAATGAATATAATTTTTTTTTTCACAGGTAAAATAGCGTCTTTTAACTGCAGTGCCTTCTTTACTGCCAAGTTTCCTTACTAAGACTAAATAATCAAGCACCACGTAAAAAGAACGTTGATATTAGAAAGAATTACAATTTTTTTTAGCATGTCACCATAGCCTATGAGCTATCAGATGGCCAATACTAGGCTTTGATATTAGTGCTTAGACCAAACTAATATTACGATAAGGTGGCAATCATATTAAAAAACACTCATCTCTTTTATATTTTTATTGACTATTTTTATGTTATACAATGAAGGCCAACCATATCTATTATATGGAGCCAAAAATGCCAGCACCTTCCACCTTGTAATATCAGTAAGATTAAAAAATATCTCTCAATCTGTGCAGCAATTCATATTTGGTCATTATTTTCTGGATAATAATTTAGTAATGCTGTACCATGAAAAGAATTTCTTTTCCAAAGTTGATATTTCTTTTCCAACTGCACTAACCTATAATGGATGATACTGTTAATACTGAAATGAATTGTGCAGACATGCATCTCGAAGCATAATCACAGTTAGGAAACGTCACTGCATACGGATCATGAATGTATTACAGTACACAGAATTGAATATCTGGACATAAATACATTCGGAAGATAGAGTACACACTATGAAACATAACTGGATTCTGCTCCATCAATGCACACTGCAGCATAATTAATGCCAACTTGAAGTGAGCAAGATCCTTAAGGCACAACTGGAAGATGGGCATAAAAATAAAACACATAAAAAAATAAATAATATTCACTAACATAATATTTTCACTTTATTTTTAATGTATGCTGTCTTAACAGAAGACGAGGAAATTAAAACTCTCACTTGAAACATGATAAGATAAATCACATAGCCTAAAATTAATCTCTCAAACAGGAAAATATATAAACCTAAAATCTGAAAAAAATGGCATCATCTGCTAAACGATAAACCTTATATAAGTTATGGAAGAGAAAGAAATAATAAGGACTTTGTACAATTAGAATTTTAAGAGTTCACATTCAGTAACCTATGTTTTGGAATATATCTTCTCTATCAGTATAAAAATGGATATTCAATTACTGCTTCACAACAGGAATTCTGGACTCAAAATTAGCTTTGTTTTTTACTTATTTTCTACATATTTGAGATCATTATATATATTTAAACCAATGTAAAATAATGTCAGCTTAAGACAATTTAAAGAGTCTCACCAGTTCTCACAAGCCTCGTCTCATTTGTGATTAATGTTAACCTATTTCTTTAAACATTTATGTCCCTTACACTCTCTCTCTATGCCATATGAAAGGGGTATTTTGGAATAGTCAAGAGGAATTTCTAAGAGTATGTGCACTGATAAGATGTGGGTACATATATAAATATACATTTTTGTACTTTCTTGAGATATGCTGCAAGTAAAACACATAGTGTGAATATTGTCTAAGTGTTTACACCAATTTGAAAACAAAATAGTATCAGGAGTCAAAAACATAATGAGAACACCTATAAACTCTTTCCTTAAAATTGCTCTTTAAAATTTAAAGAAAAAAATAACAACGAAAACAAGACCAATTCAAGGATTTGGCATCCGTTGCTAAAATATTTATCATTTTACATACAAGAAAGGGAGCCAGAAATATGCACAAGTTTGTCGACATGAAAGTTCAGTATGAGAAAAACAAGAACCTTGAGTGCCACATAGAAATCCTAAGCAAAGAGAATGACGAGCTGTTGCAGCAACTAAGAGCAGCTGCAGTCTCGTCGACAAGCAATGAGATTGCTGAGCAACGTCGCAAGAGAGTTCAGGAGCTTGAGAGCCAGATGGCTGCATTAAAGAAAGAGCAGATAGAGCAGGCCAAGCTGTTGAGAATTAAGGAACAATCGGAGCAAAAGATCTCGAGCTTAACTCTGAAATTTAGGTTGCACTTCTCAAGGAACAAGACAGGCGCAAACAGTACCAGATTGTCAAAATGGAGAGACTTCATTTCAAACAGCAGAACGTTCCGAGGCAAAAGATGGAAGAAGCAGTGGCCATTAATAAAAGATTGAAGCAGCACCTTCATCACCACATGAGAAGTTCACCGCATATCTGGACCGCATTTTGGAAATCTGCGAGAGGGACATTACAGGGATTATTTAGAGCCCCCTAAAGTCATATGAAGAATTTTCAGTAAATTTACAGACAATCAGAGGAATGACTTCGAGAAGGACTCGCTCTTTATGCAAGACTTTCAAGTGATCATTAAACACCTAGTGGAGATGTAATGAGACTTTTTGATCCCTTATATCAATTGTTATAAAGTAAATCATACCATGGCTCTTTAAAAGATAAATAATATATTGGAATGAAATATTGCTAAATGAAGGTGAAGGTGATACACTGCGTGTCTCATAGTACAAAATATTAAAGGCAACGACAATTTTTGCCGAGGCCTTGACTTCCAAACTCCGGCAGGAGAGGGAACGAAACCTCTTGTACAACATTGGGACAGTCCTCGAGAAACTGAGAGGCTTTGAGGCACCTTGTCAATGGCAGCATCTCATCAGCATTCGTAGAATGCTCTTTTAATTAAATATTCATCATTGGATGTAAATCCTATTTCCTCAACAATCATTTTAAGTTTATTAATTTCACAATCAGAGTAGCACTATTTTTAAAATGCACAAATTGTAGACAAGAAAATTATTAAATGTGTTTCTTAAAAAAAAAAAAAAAAAAAAAAAAGTAATAAAACTCGGTGGGACAGCGTCCAATGAATAAAAACAAATTCCGTAACAAATAGTAAAAATGTAAACCAAATAGCTATCTTAACCACAATGTACATAATTGGAATAACGTTCAACAACTGTGCTGTCACTCGTTTGCTTGAGTACCACTTATATATATATATATAGTGTATGACGTGAATTTTTATGTATTCTGCATAGCTATGCATATTATTATGCAGCATACCAAATATTTCAATAAAATATGCTTATACTAGGAAAATATACAATGCCTCGTCTCTTCACTCTGAATATCATTACGTGGGATTTTAATGTTCTCAGAGAGGGCAACCCTTAGTATCATAACAGTAAATAAACACTTTGAAATACTGAGCTTGAAAGCTTATTATCTCACCCTCAGACCCTTTATGCTTTCTGACGTCCTTGTGTGTGTCAAAATCTATTTTTATTAGGGGCTAAACTGTGAGGAGTTAAAAGTAAATTAAACTGTAAACAACCCTTCATCACATATAGTATGATATTCCCTGGTTACAAATTGCCAACTTCAGTATTTCAGGACTATAAACAACTATAAACACACTTTACATATATGAATTAGCAGAAATATAAGACATGAGAAAAACATTCCTTGTTTGAGTATCTACACAGACAATTTTTTTTTAACTTACAGCTGTCATTAGTGGTTTCCTCTTGAAAAAAAAATAAATTAAATTCTTTTGCTTATGTACAACTGTACAATATTTCAACTATACACTTTATACATTACAAAAAAGGGATTAAAATTGAACATTTCTGTGGTCACATCAAATCTATATTTTTTCTAAATACAACCGAGTTTGAATAGCTATAATATAATTGATTTTCTGAATATTCTAAATATAAATATATGAATATTCTTGGTATTAATAAATACTTAAAAATTTTTCTTTGTAATTATCAGTCTTGCTATATGAGGCTTGAGAGGGAATGAGATTTTAGCATACAGTTTGTTTCAATAAGAAAAGGCAACTTTTAGTGAGCTACCAATAAAATGATGCCACTTAAGGAGCATGTCTATGCTCTGTGAAGAATTTAAGATCTGCCCTGGATCAAGCATAATATCTGCCCGTAACTGAATATAATGTCCGCTGTGAATTAAGAAAAGGAGTCAGGTCACAAAACTGAGCATGAAGTAGGAAATGAATGAGAGAGGGAGAGAGAGAGATCAGTTAATTTTCCTTTGGCATTGTGTAGGTAACTAAAATCTCGCTGCTTCTTTCAGGTACATTTTTCACCTTGTTCCTTTGATATTTTTAACTGCATAATAGTAAACTTTTTTCATCTTTCAAAATGAATATTGGTATATCTTTCAAACAAATATACAAGTAAATAAAGTTAAATGTTCAAGCAGCGAAATGCTGTAAATTTGCCTACTACTGAAATACTGATTTAAGGTCCTGAAAATTGCTGTCTTTACAATATAACTATGGTTTTAAGTATCTTTTATGTTATTCACCTCTCACATGAGAAGGGATTTATCATCTAAACAACTACTAACTAATGCCATTTTATATTTCACATGAATGTCAAGTTCTATAGTTATAATGACTGCCGTCTAAGCAGTTGGGTTTAAAACTGACTCTTTTTGAACCATGGGTCGTGCGCACAATGCTAAGGCTGATTAAATGAATCTTCATTCAAATGCCACTCGAAATACAAGAAATAATATTTCTATACTTTATAATGCCGATACTGGAAACCAAAAAACTCTTAGAAAAGGTCTTCTTTTGATTATTTTATTTGTAGAAGTTAGAGAGAAATCAGAAATGTAAAAGTTAGACGCTACTAGAAATCCATAAAAATATCATTTGTCAAGTCCATTGAGAATAAAAAGTGAGTCATTAACGTAATTGATTTTTGCAAACTGTATCTACTATTGAAATTTTTCTGAAAATCGTGTCTTCATAAGGGGGCAACTATCTAATAAGGAAAAGTATTTGTTCAGTACATATAAAATATATAATTTTAGTGCATATACATTTCAAATTAGTTATTACCACAAGGAAAATACACTCATAGAGTGTCCTCTAACAAGTGCTCCGTGACAGAAACACTCAGCCATTTTCCACACCTGTAAGGCAAATATTGCCCATTGTCTTTTATGAGATTTCAATCCCTAACTCTTTGCATTTCCTCTCTTAACTTTAAGCACGTCTATATACACCGAATTTGAGAAAAGGTTATCACAGAGTTCTAGGTACACTCAATGGCATGGTGGGCCGAGGATTCAATCACAGAGGGTCTAGTGTCTGTTTCACATTTGATATCTTGGTTATAAGACTTAAATTCTTCCTGCGATTGTTTGAGGAGTTCATCAGGAATGACATAAGTAGGGCTCTTTGGGTCATAGTCAAGACCATCGTGCAGACCATCATTTCTCGGAGACACTGGCATACCATCTAGACTGTTGTTATCAAAGGTTTCCAAGCTGCCTCCTGGAAATAAAGACAATACATTGGATATACTCACTTCATAGAATGTGTTTCACACATGAAATAGCAATTACATACTTTAATCTCAGAGTCGGGCTTCACTTAGGCTAGGTACCACTTAGAATAAACCACAGTCATTTAACATTAATTTACTTAGCGTGTAATGTTTAGAGAGAGCTCAAGTTATCAATTCGCGCACCTGAGGTTATAGATGGACAGTAATCATAACCAGAAGAAGATCCAGTGGGAGAACGTTCTGCTGCAAGTTCTTCTTCTGGACTGGAAGGTTTACAACTTGTTGTTTTCCAGTGGGTCCTACGAAAATGAAAAATTAAATAAAATATAAATACAAGAAAGTAGTAACCAATTACTATGGGCTTAAATGAAGAAAACTAATAATTAACTAGGATCAGTGTATACAGAATTTCAGTTTAGTAATAAATAACTTAAAATATAACTCACCTCAAGCCTGAAGCACTGATGTATTTCTTATTACAAGTATTACATGTGTATGGCCTCTCATTTGTATGCAACCTTTTGTGTAATTTTAAATGGACAAACTGTGTGAACTTGGCAGGGCACAAATCACAGGCATATGGTTTTTGACCTGAATGCAGCCTCATGTGGGTCTTCAAGTTTGAGGTAGAGCTAAACCTCTTTTTGCAAATATCACATTGGTGTGGTTTCTCTCCTGTGTGAACCAGATGATGTTTCTGAAGATGAGCTAACTGCGTAAAACTTTTAATGCACACATTACATTTAAAAGGCCTTTCCCCAGAGTGTGTTCTTAAATGAACTTTTAAGTTGGACAGCTGACCAAATGTTTTGAAACAAACATTACATTCATAATGCATCTTTCCATCTTTTTTCTGTAAAGGATATGGTAGAGATCTATAGCCTCTATTATTACTTGTAGGGGAGTTGGATCCTTGTGAGGAAGGAGAACCTTGAGAAGAATGTGAAGAGTTGCTTAAAGGAGGTGAATGCCCAGATGCAGTTGTTGGGATGGAAATGGTTAGACGATGATCTACTGGCATTGTCCCTGGATTACTAGGGGGATAGCCATTACCATTACTTCCATTATATCCATTGTAAGAGTATACATTAAAATGAGGAGAACTGAACATTTGGCTTACAGGTGTTCGATATACAGGGCTGTTCACAGGGGGTTGAGAAGAATATGAAACTTGTGTGGGAGGCTGAGGGGTAGTGTAGCATGCACTACCAGGCTTCTGAGGTGCAGAGGATGAATCGGGGGAAATTTGTTGACTCGATTCAGAGCCATAATAAGTTCTTTTGTAAGAAAAATCTTGTGATGGGATATCTGGACCACCAGTAGCACTATCTGGTTTATATGGTGTGTCATTAGGCACTGAAATATGAACAGGTTCCTTCAAGTCTTTTGCAGGAGGTGCACTGTGAGTGGTGTCAGCTTCATCCTTACCACCAAGTCTGCGTAACAAAATATCCTCAAGAATAGAGCCAGAGGGACGAGATGAGCTTAATTGAGCATCTGGGGGGGCTGGAATTCTGGTATCAGAAGGAACAGGATTATGATTTTCTTGAGATCCTGAGTGCCTTGCACCAGGAGGCAATGCATGCCTTGAATCTAATTGCCCGATATGTCTGTTATCATGTGGTACCGGTAATCTATTTTCCGGAACCACTGTAATGCGTGGGTCTTGAGGAGGCATGGTAGGCAGTCTTGCTGGCATAGCAGTTACACTTGCTGGTAGTCCAGGTATCCTTGACATAGGTGGTAACGGCAAACGAGTCTGAGACAGTCGAGAGTCATGAGGCATTGGCAGACGCACATTTGGTGGGATGCCCATTCTTGTATCTGGAATACGTGGTTGTCTTGGTTCAGGGGCCACATGTTTAGTTATAGTTATGCTAGGTAGCCTTATTTCTGCTGGAACAGACATGCGGGAATCAGGGAACACTGCTGCAGTACGGGTATCTGGTCGCAGAACTTCAGCAGCACGCATCATCTCCGAAGGACGATGAAGAATCTGATCACCCATAGGGTATCTACGAGGCACTTCATGAGATGTCTCCTGAGTACTTTCTGGACTTTGTTCCTTTTCTGTTGCAGAATCCACTCTTGGTGTCTGTCCACTGAAAGGGTACTGACGAGGAGGGGAGTAGGAAGAGGCACGATGTAGAGGAGGAGATACACGAGGATCCCGTTTTTCTGGTGAAGCACTCAATTGTGACATCTTGGCAGCAGGCTGTGGACCTGGTCGTGTTTGAGGATGATTATCTAAAACAGGAACAATTTCTGGCTCTGTAGATACTGGTTGACACTCTAACGGGGGAGTAATTGACTTTTCTTTTTCTGATGAATCTGACCCAGTGGATTTTGAACGGTAATGATAAGCACGAGACATTTTAATCTTGACCTTTCTATACTCATTACGAAGTTCATTCTCATCTTCCTGAGATGGAGATTCTTTCCGCTTCTTTTTACTGAAAGACAACCAAATATTAGTGAGCATCATACAATCAATCAGGCATATTTTGTTACGTAACAGAAATATTTTCAATATCGTAATTATATGCAATAATACACTGATTTAAATTAGTTACCTGAAATCTAACACATAATTATTATCTCCCTCAGAGTCTGAGGAGTCTTCATGATTATTAAAATCATCATGGTAACCATTGCTATGGTAACCTTCGTCCGATCGCACAGAGCCTTCCGTAGGAGTCAGCTGTCCATTATGAGTCTCAAATTGGGTAGGAGATATTGCTGAAGGCGAGCCATTTGGAGTTGAGGCAGGGAGTGATGAACTGCCTTCTGAGACGGCTACTTCCACTTCTTCTTCCTTTACATCAACATCATTATGCTGCTTACCTGTAGTAGAGTATGAATGGAATGATAATGAACTAATATATATATATATATATATATATATATATATATATATATATATATATATATATATATATATATATATATATATATATATATATATATATATATATATATATATATATATATATATATATATACACACAGTATTACACTGCTGTATAGCAAGATATACATTATAGAAGTTTAATAACATATTGGGAACCAGGGACAGAAAATTAAACATTTATAAACCAAATATGAGAAAATAGCTTAAAAGCCATAATCAAGATCAGAGAATAAAACACTTTTTAAATGAATGTGAGAGAGGAAAGGAAATACTTACGGATCTTCTGCAACATGAGTTCGCCAGTCAAAGGATAATTCAATCTGATTGCAAATTCACGGCAGTACCAAACAAGGAGTTCCTGGTCTGGCAAAATAGCCTTGATGGTGTAAAAGTATATGTTTGTCTGAAAAAGAAAATAATATTATTGACAGTTTATATAAATTCTAGTGTTCCTGCAATATGCTTTTACAATATCTTGTACCGCTTACCCAGTTAAAATATTATAAACTTATGACTGTCTAGTTAATTTTCTGGCATAATCAAAACACATTTAGTATGTAATGCAAACTTGCATTATCAGAAACAGTTGTTTTACCATATCAAAGTAATGTATAATTTAATTACATATACTGTATGTAACAGATAAAATAGGGGTTAGCTTACCTTGTACTGACATGCTATTAGATTCTGAGCTTCCGAGCAATAAGCCGGGTTGACAAATCTCATCCAATTAGCTTTCGTAACATCATATCCATCAATGTAGTAATAAAGCTCATTTTCCTTGTATACCTGGCAAAAAAGTTTACCTATTAACATTTCCAAACAAACATTTTTCATTTTAAAAGCTATTTGTTATTATATGATAATTTATATTTCAAAGAAAAAATAATTTATAATCTAATGTCTCTAACTGGTAAATAGGTAAAATAACCTATACAGTATATTATATTAGTACAGTATTTTTAATGGGAAGATCTTGCCACATAGAGTACACTGATGAAGCTCAAGTTCTGTATTTAAGAACAACTGTAGAAAACACTAAATACAACAATTCAATGCTTTGTTATATAAATCACTTCTTTAAACAAAGTACGTTAAGTAAACAGTATTTATCATACAGCAAGATGAGATGATATAGAAAGCAGAACATCTGCACAGTGAAAAGATATGTGGGTAAGAACAATGAAAAGATTCATTCTTTAAAAAAAAAAATTATTTATTGTTTAAGTTCCTACTAAGTTTCTGGCAAATCTGATAAATATGAAAAATTACAATTCACTAAAATCTTGATTAAACACTGAAAAATTATTATAGGTGACATTCATAATGGTAATGACAGCCATGATTATTTACAATTAGAGCAAAAATAATAAAAGATATTTTACATAAACAATTCTTCCCCACCAGTGGCATGGTTACACATGGAACTTAACTTAATTAAAAGAATGTAAAAGTAAATAACTAAAAATGGAAATTAGGAAAACGGATGAGAAAATATGATTAATCAAAAACTATATTGTGGTAGGATATCTGAAGGTAGAGAATAAATACTAAATGGAAGTTTCATGCTTTTAGTATAGGTTTTCTTTGACAACGAGTGAAGTTAATATAGATGCATGTAAGCTGCGAAAAGTAAAGTGGATGCTTTCAGGAACGCATTGCTATGATTCTAAGGTGGCACTGAGAATTCATGCTTAGCTCTTACCTAACTAAACAGAAAGCTATTTCATACACACACACACACACACCAAAAAGGCAACAATTTAGTGAAGTCAGAAATTATAAAATGCATTTTTCCATGATTAATATTCAAAGGATGCATAGTCATGCGCTACAGGATTGTAATACATAGCCAGAGAAAGTAAAAACCATGCAATACTAAAAGCTCTTGGACATGCAAAAATTTACCTGTTGTGTTCTATGATCCTGCCACCCTCGCTATTACGGAAAACAAGAAAAAGAGGAGAGAAAAAACAAATGGTAAATGAACATTTTCTGATCAAATTTTGAGGGACAAGACACCAAGCTACCAGAGTTGTTCTGCTGTTGATACAAGGCATGCATTGCCAGAAATAATACCGAATGTAGAGTTAGCCAAAATAGCCTCGAAAATGCAGATTTACCAAAGGGACATTTGATATCACTCTCAAAATCTACATTATATGAGATCTTCTGTTTATCCAACAAATAAATACTTTTATGAAAAAAAAAAAAAAATGATGAGTGATTCAAAAGGACCCCCAGGAAAATTGTGCGATTTTGAGCTTATGTGGCTCAGTCTTCATTTTAGTTCAAAATACAATTAAATATCTAATGACTGAATAAAATAATCTAATTTTGAATTTAAAAAAAATCACTGTCAAAGATGACAATTAAGACTGAAAATGAAAATAAAAGTTAAAGATTGATTCCATAACCTTGAAGTAGAGGGAGAAATGTTTAAAATGAGGAATCTGGCAGCAATATATGAGCAAACACAGAATTTTACTGAGGGAAACCAATAAATTTTTACCAGTATGCATAAAACTATTATGAATGAAAAACAAATTAACTTAAAGAAAAGAACCCATCACCAATATATATATATATATATATATATATATATATATATATATATATATATATATATATATATATATATATATATATATATGCAAAATCTACCTTTATTGCAATCACAAGCAAAGTGCCAGTATAATCTAAAATGTTAAGGCACCACTATCCTAATGGTTCCGCCACCAGTTAAAAGTACCAGAGCATACGTTGGACTCTTTAAATGGAATTGTCACCAGTTAGAAAGCCTTAATATACAAGGCACAGTCTAAATGACAATGCCAACCAATTAAAGAATCTTAACATACAAGGTACAGTCCTTCTAGGATACCATCATCAGTGAAAGACATTAAAGTGCTGTGCATTTGTTCTTTACTCCATGAGCTATTGCATAGCTCATAAACTGCAGTTAGGTAATTGTTCAGTAACATATAAAGCAATACCTGTGGCTTCAAACGAAGCTGGTGGTTACTAAACTTCAAAATGGTTCGTGCTACCTCTATCAGAGATAATTATTAAAACGGGTAGTTTAAAGTTTTGCGGGCCATGCCGCTCAACGACCTCGCCCCTCCGCTGAAGTAAGTAGTTCAACCCTAACCTGTATGATGGGGGGGTTCCAGGGGGCTTCAGGTTAGGTAGATATTTTTAGTTAGGATAGTAAAAAATTGTGTCATATGCCTATTGTCGCCATTTTTGTTTGTATTCATCCGCCAGTTCTCTAGTTAGAGCCTGGCGCCATCTATTGGTAGGTTCTGAACATTGGTATGGCCCGCAAAACTGTAATTGTCCCATTATAACTAGTGAAATGTGGGAAAAAAGAGGCACTGGTGCACAATAGAGATTAGGAGCTAGAGAAAACCCACGGAGGAAGGAGTATGACTACGAAAATTTCAGTGAGAAAAAAAAAAATAGGAGGCTACATAGAAAATAGCATACATGAGAAGCAGAGGTGATAAAGAAAGGACTATCCCAATATATTGCAAATGAAAGCGCTCACAAAGTGGATCTCAAAAGTGACATGTGTGACACAGTGCACTAAGAAAAATTCCCATGAGAAAAAGTGACAATAATCATCTGAAACGAGGAAATTCAAAAAGAAAAAAGTAAATGATAGAAAATAATTACAAGAAAAAAAAAAAGAAACCATGAGTTAACATGTAAATGAGAAAAATAAATGTTTCCCAAAACTCAGAAGAAAGAGAAAAACATGAGAAAAAAAGATTTTTTAAGCTTTAAGTATACAGTAATAGTTTTTAGTAATCTGTAAAGAATATTACGGAAAAAAAATGATACAATGAGTGTGAGAACCTATTCGTAAAATGGAAAAACTTACCCGCCAAAAATATTTTCTGTTGGCAGATTTGGGTACCTCGTCCTTGGCATAGGTATTTCCCACTAGGGGGCCGAATCTTGTGCCTTTTGGAATATAATCTGTACTCCATACTCCCATGACCTATGGAATGACGTCACATTTAATACACAACGCTATATCATCATCATCATTATCACATGGCATCAGCATATGGAGAACATAAAACACTTGATGTAATATAGTGAAATGCACTGCGTATCAACAGTATGAAACTACTAGTGGCAAATGTTTTCTAGATAAATTTATCCACGAAAAATTATGTTACTAAGTCTGTATACATTAAGTAATAAAAAAAAGTCTTAGTGTATCATATGAATAAGGCATTTTAAAAAGCACAAGTTAAAATTCATAAATAACTTTCTAAATCCATATCATGATGCAAGTTACGACGACTTGGACCAATAAGGAAACAGATATGAACCACTTACATCAGCCAGCGTCTGGGAGGGTTTCAAAACTAAATTTCTGGGCAGGGAGAGTGTGGCATGGTCTGGGCTTCCTTCTTCCGTAGGGGTATCGGGCACCAAATAAACTGCCCTCTCCTCCCACTCTTCCTCTTTGATCGACTCAATGTCCAACTCCTCCTTCATCTTGGTCGGCTGCAAGATGAAGAAGAGAAAAATGAAGTTATGGATGCAGAACTACCAAAAGAAAGGGTCTATCTCTGACTGATTAACAAAATGAAGAGAAAACTTAGTCACTAGGTTAACAAGTTGGAAAAAAAAAGTTTTACGTTTGGTCGATTGCAAGAACACATAGAAATATACTAAAAATACACCATCTATAAAAGAGAAAGGCATAATAAAAAAAAAAAATTACTAGGATATTTATGTAGTTTCTAATTGTTTTATATTTTCCACAGAATTATTATAATATGCATAAAATATTTAACCTAGCTTTGCAAATGGTAATTATTATAATAATTATTGCTACCTACAGGATATATTTTAAGAAATTTTGGGTACATATTCTTCTGTTTAGAAAGTGAATGAATAAATATTACTATACTCATAATATATGTAATGGTAAATTCAAATTAAGCAGATGAGTAAATATGAATGTTAAACTCGGCAAATACACTAAATAAACAAAGGAAATATAGTTAATTATAATCATCTTAATAATAATAAAAAAAAAAGAATACATATATCAGACATCAGAAGGCTGAAGCGTGAATGTTTATTACATTCAGCAGAGAGAGGAAAGAGGAGTATCCATAAAAATGGATTGATTGACATATATATATATATATATATATATATATATATATATATATATATATATATATATATATATATATATATATATATATATACAGAGAGAGAGAGAGAGAGAGAGAGAGAGAGAGAGAGAGAGAGGAGAGAGAGAGAGAGAGAGAGAGAGAGAGAGATAATATATAACAACATACCATTTGTATTGGTGATTACAACTGCTGACAAATACACATGGCTGACAACGTCACACCACCGTCACAACTCCTGCAAACCTGCAATTAGAAAGAGAAAAGTGTTACTTACTAAAATGACGTTGAACTATGACTAACGTTATTGCAAAACAATCATCTATATATACAGTTTAGTACCTTTGGTCTTTGCATGTTGCAGGAAGCTACCAAAGGAAGAAAAAGAAATCCACGTTCGAATTCCTTGCATTTCGACAGCAATAAAATGCTACAGAGCAGAGACCAACAGATGTATTTAGTTTTAGGTAGAACAGCCCCGTAATGGAGATATACCAATGAAGCGAAAAACCTGGTAAGGTACTAAGACATGTTTCTAAAACCCTCATTCAATACAGGTACTTATACACATATAACTATATATTTGACAAAAATTAGATCATTCTGTATGACATTAAATAGTGATATATGTGCCTTATTTACATATATACTCAAAATATGTTAAAGTAAAAACATATAGTTTGTGCTGGTCTGTTTTGGGTACGATCTGTTCTGTTATATTTGAAGACGGGAATGAATATTCCATATCTATTTGACGCGGGCCAAAAGGATTTCTCGCACCTCTTATCTCAGTGAACTGTGTTGGAAGGGTGTAAGGGGAGTTGCCGTGTGATGAAGCGGTAGGGGCAAACCAGCTGCGGATGTCGGGCCTCATTGTATAAATATCCTTGCTTGCATACCTTGTGGATGACCCAAGCAAGGGGGAAACGTAGCAACCCTTTATCCCCAAGGAGCTAAGAGGAGCGGTTAGGTATGTGTGGATTGTGGTGAATGAGCATTTCTTGGTTCGGCCACCCTCCTTACAAGGGGGAATGAAGAAATAAGTATATGTATTTTTAAATATCCTTTGGGAG
>JAXCGZ010011616.1:25000-45000 GCA_037179515.1 Halocaridina rubra | reverse complement strand
TTACAACAAAAACAAAAACAAAACAAAACCAGCAAATTGAAGGCACAACTCTAAACCTGTAAATTACGGCATTTACAATAAATCACGTGCAACAACATTAACCTCAACAATATTAATGTAGAAGCAATATTTACAATAACATTTACAAGCGCAGCAACAACATGACAACAGCAACAACTTTAGAAACACAAACAAAAACAATGGCATTTCAGGCTACTGCAACACTATTTCCAAATACATCTAAAATAACTTTTACAATAACAACAACAAAAATAAATACTTAGCATCACAAAACTCTATGGAATAGAAAATTATAAAGACAAAAGATAATTATTAAAAAAAATTGAAATTCCGTAATATGATAAGTACACAGTAATTTTATAAGCTTCTTGCATAGAATAAATTTAATATAAAACGAAAGTAATTAATTTATTTGGCAAAGAAATGCACGCAAAATATGTTCTTTAAGGCACTGCGTCACCTGCTGGAGAGAGAGAGAGAGAGAGAGAGAGAGAGAGAGAGAAGAGAGAGAGAGAGAGAGAGAGAGAGAGAGAGAGAGAGAGAGAGAGAGAGAGGAATTAATGGGGGGAGCTTGGAGGAGAAGGATAAGGGAGGATGAGAGAGAAAGAGAGCAAAAGAGAGAAAGACCTTGAAACCCAGACATGAGTGCCACTGGGTGAATGACCTGGGTGCCAACGTGTCCCAACCCACGCACACGGCATTGACTTTGCCTTTAGAGAGAACGACACACTTGTGCTAAAAGGAAAGAAAGCTTATTAGTAATTTTACTAATTTTATATATTCTGTTTTCATTACCAATTTACTATTCACTCACGAAATGATAGCAGTAATTTGCTGATTATGAAGCATTTTAATTATTTAAACTAAAACGAGGCTTATTTGTTATTTTTATTAATTCCAATGTTTATGATTGTTGCTATATTACGTCGTAAGATAGATAAATTGATATTAGAAGGCAGAGAGAAATAGAGGTTATTTATTACAGACTATTTATTTATTAGCTAGGATAACAGAGTCGAGATATATATATATATATATATATATATATATATATATATATATATATATATATATATAGAGAGAGAGAGAGAGAGAGAGAGAGAGAGAGAGAGAGAGAGAGAGAGAGAGAGGAGAGAGAGAGAGAGAGAGAGAGAGAGAGAGAGAGAGAGAATTTTAATATATAAATCTCGCCCTTTGTCTCCAAGTGCAGATAAATATTATTACACTGTATTTCCGTCCAATATAGAAGTTAGGCTTAACATTTTTAACCTATAGCTACTGGTCGGGTTTACTTCCCTTATCTTGACTTAACATTGAACCTTATACTCTTTTCATTTATCTCATAACACTTATACACATACATGATGACGCTATGATATATTTATCGCTGATTTATTACTTATGTTGCTGATCCAATAATAATAATAATAATAATAATAATAATGATAATATTAACTGAAGTAATCATTATCATTATTATTAGCCTATTATTATTATTATTATTATTATTATTATCATTATTATTATTATTATTCATGTCTTATGTGAGTATATATTCACTTCAAAATATACATTCTTAAGTCGATAATCCTAAGTCAACTTTACATATGAAGGGAAAAAACACAGAAAAATGAAAAATAATATCAGCAATTAAAAAATATATGTAATCATGACTTAAGAGAATGTCAGAATGATCCCTTTGGAAACGTCAAATGGGAAAAATTCCATGAAATCCAATTCACGGTTTCAACCTTTTCACATAACAACTGCTTCGATATAGTCCAGTGTTCCCCAACATTTTTGACTACAAGGACCCCATTTTATTTAAATGAATTTTCCAAAGGACCATAATAGCTCTTTCGAAGGCTCTTATTAACAAACAACAAACTAGCTTCCTCGTCTAACACACAAGATCAGTGCACCACAACCTTTTCGCCACCAAGGACCCCATTCGCTAAATGAAATTAATTATTCCACCGGGGTTTAAAAGATGCGTCTCTTTTCCAAGCTAATTAATATTACATCATCACCATATTCTGATATTCTACACGGACCCCCTGTTCTACATTTGTGACCCTCTGGAGTTCGTGGACCAAAGCTTGGAAGCAGGTGAACTTTTGATTTTAATATAACCATGACTTCAGATCACATTATGGAGGTACTGAACAGGGCTGAACGTCTCTCTTTCAGAGATGAAAATTAAAAAAAAAACTAAAAAAGTAAAACAAAGAATGTGAAAAAATAAATGTATGAATATTCATATAAGAACATTACTAAATGAATCAAATGGTCGGTTATATATTTTATTATGTAATAGCAACAGTGATATAATTCACTAATTCGGCCACTGGGGGATCAAGTCTGCTAGACTGGGAATCGGTTCCTAGACAGCCAAAGATGTTAAAAGTGAAAAGTAATCATACTTTTTTTTTCGTTATTTTTACAGTAATAACATTGAACAACCTCCGTTATGCTATATTTTTGACTCATCTTTATTTTATCTCGATACTTTTACCTTTTATTTTTACGTTTTTTTTTTTTATTTTTTAACACAGGTTACGGCACAGGTGTTATAATCGTCCCACATTTGCTTCACATCTGTTGTCCTTCCCTCTACTGTTCCACTGAGCTATTCAGGGACATTTGCTAAGAATAATAATAATGAGAGAGAGAGAGAGAGAGAGAGAGAGAGAGAGAGAGAGAGAGAGAGAGAGAGAAGGCTTAAGAAGTTAATTTCTAAAGAATTACGAGAGAGAGAGAGAGAGAGAGAGAGAGAGAGAGAGAGAGAGAGAGAGAGAGAGAGAGAGAGAGAGAGAGAGAGAGAGAACTGAAATTCCCATTCACATACTGGCCTTGTTACTTATAAGTGGTCCCTAGTTCATTTCCATAAGTCTACACAAATCATTACAGGTGTCTCTGTGTGAATTGAGTGTTTGTATGTGTGCATGCGCGTGTGTGTGTGTGAGCGCTAGAGATCTTATACCACAGTGAAAAAACTCACGCTCATGTGTGTGCGTGCGTATGTGTGTGATGAACCTTATACCCTTTAGTTATAAATTCAGTTGATAAAAGATTACAGTTTATCCTATGTGACAGCAAAGCAGTCGGGGTGAGTAACTCCATAACCTTGAACAACTTACTTATAAAATATATTATGTGTTGTGTGCGTGTATGTGTGTGCGTGTACTGTGAGTGTATGTAGAATGCTAACTACGCAGTAAATATTATCATACCCGAGTGTATTATCTATATATACTTATTTATTATAAACGTATTTTTAATCTCTATTCAATTGGCTTGCGACATGGCTTTCCTCCTTAAGTACCCTTTGCCCTCCTTGGTGCCAAGCATTTGGCATGAGGTGCCGGAACTTGTGGCACCGAGCATTCACTCACAAGTCTCGTGTTTGAGGCTAAGAATGAACTAGAAGGAAACAAGAAATGTTATCTCGGGGTTGTATAGAGAGGAAAAGTGTGAGACACATCGCCTAATAATAATAATAATAATAATAATAATAATAATAATAATAATAATAATAATAATAATAATAATAGCTAAAATAAAATAGTGGATTAAACATTAACACTGGCCCAGAGTTGATGGCATTCACAGGGATGCACTAAAATAAATAAAATAAATAAGTCATCACATACTTAAGAATTTATAAACAACAATTTCTTAAGTGATATAAGATTAATTAATATAATCACGTTTTTCCAGGCAGTCTCTCTCTCTCTCTCTCTCTCTCTCTCTCTCTCTCTCTCTCTCTCCTCTCTCTCTCGTTCTCACTGACCCTTTGCTCGCTCCTCTCTCTTCACGCACATTCAAGCAGAGTTTTCCAACCAGGACTCACACTTTGGTAACTGAATATTTGACAATCCCAGTTGAAAAAAAACACGAAATTTAGGTTAGGTTTGGTTAGGTGAGTTAGGTTGCTTCACCTCATGTTATGAAAAGAGATAATAAATGAAATTATTATTATTATTTTAGTTTAAGAAACTAGTATACTCGAAAAAGAGAACAACAATGCATTCAATAGCCACCGAGCGCATTTTAAGATGTTTACCAAAAAGAAAAAAAAAGAAAAAAACGGATACTCACAAAAAAATGCGTACAAGATATGCACACCAGTGCATTCAATAGCCACATTTTAAGATGTTTACCAAAAAGAAAAAAAAAAAAGAAAAAAAACGAAGATACTCAAGGAAAAAAATATGCGTACAAGATGTGCATACCAGTGCATATAACAGGCATCCAAATGCATTTGGAGCTGAATGCCAATAGGTGAATCGCGCTTGTGTTTATGTAAGGTGCCCAGAGTGCTATATATCTCCTCCCACATGTTCTTATCTGTCCTCTGTCCATCGGTATATATATATATATATATATATATATATATATATATATATATATATATATATATATATATATATATATATATATATATATATATATATATATATATACTTTCTAGATAAATGGGTAGCTATGAATCATGTCCCCCCCTCCTCCTCCTCTTTAAAATGCATCAAGGAAAACTTTTCAAGTATCTCTCCCTCTGTGTTTTCCTTGGTAATAAACAATTTATATATATATATATATATATATATATATATATATATATATATATATATATATATATATATATATATATATATGCACAAAATAGAAGAGAACATGCTCAATAATAATAATAATAAATAATGATAATAATAACAATCGTAGTCTAGGCCTATTGCGTTCGAACGAGGAATCATCTTTTCTCAGGGTCAACTTCTTAGGCCTAAGGAAACATTGATGCTCTATAGCGCCCCACTAACCTACCTCAATCTTTCCGTGGCATATGGGAGCCATCGGATGATTACGTCATTTATTAAAGAAAAAATATCTATTAATTAAATAGATATATTAGTTAAATTCATCACACGATAAAGTTATAATAATATTTGGTTAGGTATGGTTGGGCTAGTTAGGCTAGTTCACCCTAGTTATAAGAAATGTTAATGAAATTATTGTTTAGGATTGTTTTTTCTTCCACTAATGCTTACTTTTACAACCCCACTACAGAAAAAAAAAGTTTATTATATTGTTGGGTTACGTTAGTTAGGCTAGTTCACTCCCAGCTGAGATAATAGTTAATGATTGAAATTATACTTTCTTAATTACGATAGATTTTTTTCAATGTTCTGAATTCGTTGGGGGTGTGAAAGTAACCATTTACCAAAGCTTCAGATAATGAAATTAAACTCATATTAATTTTTATCAGTGTTTACCTTTTTAGCATAGAGTTTGCCGACATAATCTATTCTTTTTTGCATCCAAAATAGACAAGTGATTTATAATCAAAAGAAATATTTGAAAGAATAATTCAGATGTCACTATTCATATACAATATTGAAGAACACTTCAACCTACGATATACATAGATTGGGTTCAAGTTTAATTTTGTGACTGAAGTACGTTTCAAGTTCACTGACACTTGGAATGACAGAAAATGTAATATCACTGACACTTGAAATTTTATGAAAATGTACTATTAAAAAACACCACACGCGTGTACTTTTCAAGTTCACTGACACTTGCAATATTTGAAAAATGTATGAATAAATGACGTTACGTCTTCTCTTTTCATATACGAAGAATAAAGATAAATTGCACAATGGGGATTTTTACTATTGTCACAGTGATAATCGTAATTTTATTTCTCTAAGTTTGAACAAGTCAAGCTCTTGTAAAGATCACAAACAAAACTCACATGTGAACCGAGCACTGTCACCGAGATAAAAGATCTCAAAATTTAAACACATCAGTTGACGTAATAATCACATAATCACATTCACTTGAGAGTTGACTGAAGCAAAAATTCACTTCTATAACACTTCCTTCCTCAACTTCCCTCGGTGCGCATATATACTAAAATGACCTCTCTCTCTCTCTCTCTCTCTCTCTCTCTTTGCTCCCCTCGCTCTCACTCTTTCCCTCTTGTCGAACGCAAGTGTATTGGAACTCAACACACAAGTGAGGATATTGTACCTCTGGCATCGTTTCCTGAGAGAGAGAGAGAGAGAGAGAGAGTTGCACCCATGTGCCAGCGATGTTCCCGGGAAAGGAATAACGCGTTAATTATACGCACAAATCCTTTACTTCGATGTTTAAATTACGTACTTATCAACTAAAGCCGCTAAAAATCATATTCTTAACTAGTATTCAAATATAAAAATTATTGTCAATAAGTTAAAATGAAAAAAAGAACTTTGTATATCGTGAATCGACGTTATGAAAGACTGAAGACGACCTGTAACAAAGAAACAGACGATATGCACATGAATGGAATGTCGCCCTTGCTAAATATTGAAAGATGAGCACCATTTCTAACTTATAGTGCAAATAAATATGTTTATAATTCCCTTTATAATCATTTAGATGGCTATATTACAGCGGTATTATTTTAGAGAGAGCGCGGGAAATCCAGATACGTAATACAGGCATTTCATGGCACTCGTGTGATAAGGATTATTTAAAATTAAAATGAGACTGAAAAACATTTATTGAGCATTTATAAAGCTAAATTTATACACGAAAAAGTCTTTAAATTACAACAAAACAATGAAATGGTTGAAAATTTTACCGAATAAACAGATCGAAAAATTGGCACTATCTGGCACCCCTTTTCTCTCACTAATCCCCCCTATGGCTCAGTGCCACCCTACCGATTTCCCCCGTCCCTTGACCTTGAAATCCTTATTCATATCCAAGGGAGCTAGAGTACATTTACACTCCCTCAACCATTCCCCCTCCAGGACCCTACAACTCTCCTAGGCCTCTCTTTTTTAGGCCTGGTTTGGTTTGGCCTTGGGAAAGGATACTGTGTTAATTTATGTTCTTGTTGAATAACTCTAAATCCTACCATTGGGGAAGCAAGTCCGTTCAACTCAGGGCAGGTCTCGAACAGGAAAATAATTGGTGTAAGGATGGGCCTCCAGCCGTAAAAGGAAACCATACACATTAGCCGCCTTCTTAAAAAAAAAAAAAAAATACATTCAATCAATAGGTAGGAGAAGGCCAGTTCAGATTAGTGCCGGTCTCAGGCCAGGATGAATGGAAACGACCGGTGACAGGAAGGATATCCCAACGCATAACTGGACTCATCAATACACAAATTCATGTAACACCACCTTTATTTTTTATTTTTTATTAGCTACCTCACGTAACTTGGCGAAAAAGTTTACCAAGAACAAGCAGAAATTGGTGCAAATGGTGTGTAGGCTTTTCGATAATATATGCAACAATAAAAGGCCGTGTGATAATTCGACATTTATTATTACCCGTTGTGCGTTATTGATTGTCCTCTACGCCACCTTTACGATAGACAGAATACGAAGGCCAACATCGCAAGTAGAGCGAAACCAGGATATGGTGATGACATCATCATTACGTCATGTAATTCAGGGTTAAATGTAAGCACCGAAACCTATTACCGTAGAGAGAACAGGAGGGAGAAGGTGGAAGTGACCACCTTGAGAGAGAGAGAGATGAATTTCTATAGGTTAGGTTACTGCCAGATGACATAATCACATATACCACAGTGCAAGCTTACTTAATAATAATAATAATAATAATAATAATAATAATAATAATAATAATAATAATAATAATAATAAAATAATAATAATAATAATTATAATAATAATAATAATAATTAGTATTATAACCAGGTTTATGAAAATACTGCATTATTAGGATGACTGTAATCCCTTTATATTCTTAGTTCTAATTTTGTTTTTAAAGTTTCCCGTTTGAGAGATTTAATTGCGATATCTATGAAAGAAACCTCATATATTTAGTTAACTGAAACGTATTATGTATTCGAAGCCAAGTTATATTATTGTTAGAACAATAATAACCTTACAACGGCAGCGAAAGAGATAAATGGATAAAAAACCATTCTGAGATAAAGGGAGCAGAGATCATTGACTCCTCTTTTGCAAGCAACTGATTAGCAGAGACAAACATCGAGTTTTGTTTATTTATTCCTGATAAGATAGACAACACGTGATGAGAATAATGTATCTAAAAAGGCAACAGCTAGATCGTACAGCAACTGATGCTCTGAAAGGCATCACTAGAACAAACTTACATATATACATACGTACACATGCTGTACATACATATACATATTCCTCCATAAATACGGTGCAAAAGTACTTAACACTGAATTCAGTACTACTACTACTACTACTACTACTACTAATAATAATAATACATACATACATACATACATACATATACCTTGGCTGTTTCCCCCTTAAATTGGGGGGTAGCCGACATCAAGAAGGGAAAGTTTGGGGAGAAGTTATTCTCCCCTCTACTCCCATTATAATAATAATACATCTAACGGGCCTCTTCTAATATCAATTAAGGTATGGTGCTTACCTCGTTTTTAACAGGCCTTTAGAATTCCACCCTTTAAGATGCGAGAGTCAATGGGAACTAAGAAGATTCTTGGGTCAAGTGCATGAAAAGCAAGGATATGATTCATCAAACGTCCGATGGGCAAGAAAAGCTACGCCAGTCCCGGACGTCATTCTTTTCCTATTTTGATAATTTTTCGAAATTTCTCATTATTTCAGGTGTTTTAAAATCAGAAATTACTAGAGGCAATGCATACATTACTTCAACTTTTATAGTAATATCTTTCATCATTAAACTACGAGCTTTCTGGGTCTATTCATTATCTTAGAACAGAACCGGACCTAATAATATAATAATCGTCACACCTTTATTTTCTGCTTGTCAGTCTCCCTGTTTAATTATACAACGTTTGTCCAGTTGGCAGTTTTCCGATGCATATTCTTCAGCTGGTCTAAACTTTTTTTATGTGAAGACACTGGGTAAGTAAGCCAGTTGAACTCCGTGTAGGCTCCAGGCCCGGGAGAGTAGGTGTTAGGATCTGAAGCAATAAAACTCCGAGCCAATACCTACTCTGACCTCAATGGGTTTACTGAAAACTGCAACTCCATAGGATCACGTGAAAAGCTGCCGAGACCGAAGAAGAGCAAGAAGCTGTCCAATGTCTATATAAGAGTGCAAGAGACAACATATAGTTAAACATACACAGTCGCTAAGTCAACTTAGAGACTAGAAACCGTGTTGCACGTGAACAAGATAAGAGAAATGACATCAACAAGATGGTTTCACCCATTTTTTTAAAAACCTATTTACTTATCGTTATAAAATAACTCGTTATTTTTGTTATTACTATTGTTTCATTCCATTATGTCTATAAAGACTCGATATGATCATGCTTTGAAGTGCCGACAGTCTTATTTCCCTTCATATGCCCTTCATAAAAAGGTGAATGACTGATTAAGATAATTGATAAAAATAAACAGCACTATAATTCTCGTTAGCTGGCGAATTAATCGAAAGAAATGCGAGAGGAAAACAAAACTTTAAATTCATACTTAACTAACAAACCAGAGGCATTCCCCCGAAAAATAAATCCAGTCCTATTCTGCTTAAAGTAGTCCCATTAATTTCTTACATATTGATGTATATTAAAAATGAATCCATGTTTGTTATTTAGGCAATTATTTTCTTATCAGAAAATGTGAATACCAGATGATAACATCGAAGGGGTTAATTGAGGTTGGTTATAGAGGTGGATGACATTAATTTTTTTTTTAGCAGACTATGCTCCCTTATTAAGATAAGAATTTTTTATATAATAGGAAAACATACACATTCAAAACCACAAAGTAGTAAATAAAATATTACAAATAAATCTTTAAGACGTATTTAATATGTATTTATACGAAGAATTATAATAGGCATCGCTAAGTGAAGCTTGAGATAGAATGGATATTGATTTGTTTTTGAAGGTGAAGTTTAATAATCATTAGTTTCAGAAAACATTTGAGTTAATTTCTAGAAGAACAGTAAAATGTGTTATCCTCCCTCTCTCTCTCTCTCTCAGAGTTCTCACACTTTTCACCATTAGCCAAAGAGTTAACCAAGTCTGTATTTATAGTAAGAAGTTTAATCCCAGATTTTCATTTTGCATAACCGCATCAGGACTGTTCAGGTTTTGAATATCGAATTTTACACGATATATATATATATATATATATATATATATATATATATATATATATATATATATATATATATATATATATATATATATATAAGAAGACCATACAACTGAGAATAATATAAAGAACAAATATCTATATATAAGTGCCTGACGAAAATTTAGAATTCTTAAATGATCAACCTTTTCCAAAAACATCACCAAATGGTATCTTATTTTAACAGGTTTAGTTTTACGTTTGTGTGCTCTGCAGGGTCACGGTCAAGGAAGAACATTATGAACAAGAAAAAGAAATAACGATAATATCACATGAAAAGGCTGATGCAAATAATTATTATTGTTGCAACCGTCGGTGCATTACAAAAACTTCCTAGAATTTCTAACTCGTGAATCATTTCAGCTCTGGAATAAAACTAGGAAACATATTTTCATACCTTTGTCACTGAATTTAATAAAAAAAAATTAAAAAACGTAACATCAAAAGGATTCAAGCCGGCCAACCGGCAATATTTTAAACTACAACCAATCTTATGAGATAAAATCTTAATATTTCGTTATTTGAATCGTTGAGAATTTATACGACACTTTTTCCAAGATTCTTCCCGGCAGCGTCGTCCACGGCGTTAGGCAACATTCCCTCGCTCCAACTCCCTCACTCTCCCCAGCTCAACCCCGCTGTTGTTCAAGATCAAGGTCACATCGTCATACCTGCAGGGCTATAGCCTAACCTTCCTCCCTTTGACAATTCAAATTTAAACTTATCAATATAATTTGTCTATCTTTATAATCTCAGTCCTCTATATTTACACTAAAAGTCCTACCAGTTACTTTAAGATTCAAAGAGGCATATAAATAGAAAAATAAAACCTCGGAGGAAGAAATACAGCAACTGCAATTTCTGCAGATTGTTCTCATATTACCCTTCGGAGGTGCCTCTCGTCCTTTTGCAGTCGTCACCTGATGCAATATATTTCGGACGTTCCCACAATCTAATGTCCTCCTGAGAATTTCCTTCTCACTTTTGTACCAGTGAAGACTATTGTCCCCTCTAAACTTTTCGTGAAAGTAGATTATAGTGTTTTGTTGGTGGTGTTTGTTTTTTAACTTCCTCAAGTTTTATACTTTTCTACAAAGCCAGTAAACAGTCACAGATTATTTAGTCATTGGAAAACGAGAGTGAGTTGTGTGTGTATTTCAGAGGGTTCTACATTAGGGGTGCGATGGTCTCTGGAAGGGTTCTGCCTTGTGAGGGGCAATGATGGGGGGATAAAGGTCTTTTCAAATTCTTCTTACATACAATGCACGTAGGACGACACTGCACGTTAAGTTCATGGATAAAATATATCTCTGCTGTCCTTGTTTGGTATACTTTCAGTTTCTCATGAGCTCAAGGGGTTTGAATTGATTGGCGATATGACGGTGTTTTTAATTGTTTTTTAGAACATGACTTTGCAATATCGTTTCGCAGTCATATCATCCCAGGAATCATTCCCAAAAAGCAGAAAATACCATGTTTATAAATATAGTTCCTCTTTCCACTGTTTTGCTTTTTTCAGGCCTTTGAGTTTTTAGTCCTTCAGGCTTCAATATCATGCAAGGTAAATAGAGCAGTCATGTGAGGAAGTTACGTAGTTATAAAAACTATTCCCTTCACTAATTCTGTTCCTTAACATAATTTTAGGACTAACATGGAATTCAAAGTCCAGAGTGTATCCTAACAATATATATATATATATATATATATATATATATATATATATATATATATATATATATATATATATATATATATATATATATATATATATATATATATATATATGCACAAACTAAATAAAAATATATAATTCAAGTCCCTCGGTTCCCAAGTCTTTAACTTTTTGCATGTATCTCATCCTGACCCTGGCAAGATCACTTGGCATGGAAATGTGATCTTTTTATGTATTTCCCCCTTCCAAAATATATTGACCTTAAGGAAAATGGACCATGAAGATCATCATAACAAAGAATGCAAGAGAAGGTTCGTGTAGCCTAACCAGACTTCTGGGAAAAGAAATGATTCGCGTTAGATAAACTACTGCATATGCGCGCAGAAATAAAACGAGATGGGAATGAAGTGTGCATAAAAAAAAAGTGTATAAAATGATAAAAGGATAACCCTTTAAACAGGAAGCATTTTAGAGACCTCCTGAGTCTTAACGTGGAGTGCCGTAAGGGTAGTTTTTGCACTTAACACCATTGGGTACGGCCCTTTATTCATCAGGGGGGCCATTTTGGAGGCTGAACTAGAGCATCCTACTCAAGGCCATCTTCTGCCATCCTATTGTAGCTAGGAGGGAGGAAGGGAGGATAGGACTGGGGCCACAGAAATATTAGGGGGTTGATGGAGGTCTCCTTTCAGCCATATTAGGGATGGGTTGGTAGGGGAAGGTATTCAAAGGGAGGAGTGATGTAAGACAAAGTATTGGAAGGGACATTGTGGATGGGTCTCCGGGTAGGTGTAGAGGAGAGAGGAAGGTCACTGAAATAAGGGACAAGTAGCAGAAAAGGAGTGTAGAGGAATGACTATGATAAATGCATTCTGAAGACTGCTGAGGGAAAATGCATTTTCTATACAAAAGGCTATGGCGTATTTTGCACCTCCAGAGGGGTCGTTTTGCAGTTGCATTTAAATGCAGGATGCCTGTGCTTGAGAAACATGGATAAAGTTACCGAACAACTTATTACTTCTTCTTCTCCTTCTTCTTCTTCTTCTTCTTATTATTATTATTATTATTATTATTATTATTATTATTATGATTATTATTATTATTAACTATCACATTGTGAAATGACATACACTTTTAAAAATCCATCTTAATAAAGATATAAAAGTTATATATATATATATATATATATATATATATATATATATATATATATATATATATATATATATATATATATATATATATATATATATATATATATATATATATATATATGGTAGGAACAGCCCATTAAATAAAACAACGAATATATATATATATATATATTATATATATATATATATATATATATATATATATTATATATATAATATATTATATATATATATTTATATATATATATATATATATATATATATATATATATATATATATATATATATATATATATTCGTTGTTTTAAATTAATGGACTTTTCCTACCAATTTAGACTGTATGGTAACAGTTCAGTGTTATATATATATATATATATATATATATATATATATATATATATATATATATATATATATATATATATATATATATATATATATATATTGTTAACTCTCTCTCTCTCTCTCTCTCTCTCTCTCTCTCTCTCTCTCTCTCTCTCTCTCTCTCTCTCTCTCTCTCTCTCATGTTCTCCATCCCTTTCCCATCCCATAAACATTTTTCAGCTTATTTTATTCCCATTTCTTCCTGTGCATTCCCGCATTCCTCTCTCGTTACCCTAACCATATTCTATGCCTCTCTGTACTTCTACTTCACTAACACCTGTTTCCTATTGCATCAATTGGGAGGGGGGGGGAATCAGACAACCTATGCAACAATGTCGACCTGCATAGGTATGTATGGCATCAGATTCATCTTTGCGTACATCCTCTATGCAAAGATGCAAGTCCCCCTCTATGCGTATACCCAATGACAGTGAAAAGGGTAGGCAGCAGGAGCTGCATGGGGAGACAGATGCATTGAATGTAGATATATACATTAGCTCAGAATCGGAAGGGTTAAAAGGAAGGTACAAAGAAGGGGAGAGAAATTTTGGATGCATTGCCCATTGTATTCGACAGCAAAGATTTTCTCCAATGCAGTTGTGAGAGGGGCCTGCAGAAAAAAAAACTGACAATGCAGGTTCTCAGGATTAAACTTAGCAAAATCGACATTGGTTTCTCGTCTCATAAAGGTTACGTTACCATAGCTTTAGAGATAATTATGGACCCTCTGGGAAAATCACACTTGCTACTCTCATCAGTCCTCTCACATGATTCACATGTAAATGGCTAGAGAATGCAGCCCATGCTTTTTTTTTTCTTTCGTTCTCTCTCCCTGCAGCACAGTGTTATGGAAATGCATACTATACAGAGTTCGTATTGCAGGTCATAGGACATAGGTACCTTATGGGAAAGCGAGTGAAAACCTACGGGAAAAATTAAAGGAAAATTGAACGAAAATTGTTGGAAAGGGATTTCATAATGTTCAATGCACCTGATAAGTTTTTTCTTTCATTGGCAACTGCATCGCTAAAAGGTTAATACATGACAAATCAAAGAAATATAAATGTATTTTAATGCACATAGCAAGAAATACTGATGTATTTTGAACCACATGATGTTCAGAAAACCAATTATTTATTATTATGATAGATAGAAAATAAGGAAAAAATTTCCATTCACTTATCTGGGTACAAATCTCATGTCTAAAAGAAAAACAAGAACTGGAAAAAAAAAAATATGCGTAGCAATGATTCCTACACAAGCAAGTATGCTCACACACACGCACACATAGGATCAGAGGAAAATTCCTTCACACCCCTATGAAGTTAATATATATATATATATATATATATATATATATATATATATATATATATATATATATATATATATATATATATATATATATATATATATATATATATATATATATATATATATATATATATATAATATATATATATATATATATATATATATATATATATATATATCACCGCATTAACATTTTATTTATTCTGTTACTTGTTAATTATCTATTTCTAAATTTGCACATTTATTTATTAATATTTCGTATTCTCTGCAGACCTTAAAGTTCAAGGCTTTACAATGTCGGTTCAGAAAAATAATAATATAAAATGCAATAAAAATTAATATAAAAAATAAACCTTGAAATGGTATTATAGGGCCGTACCCACCCACCCCCCGTTGCTCTTGCGCCCTTTTAACCCAAAGCAATGGAAAAAAGATGGGAGAAGACGAGGATTATAATAAATATCATAATAATAAATATCATAATAATAATAATAATAATAATAATAATAATAATAATAATAATAATAATAATAATAATAATAAATACAAACAGGTTGGAGCTGGAGGATGAAGGTTGGATGCCCATCATACAGCACTCTACCACTGACTAACCACACTCCAAATAATAATAATAATAATAATAATAATAATAATGATGATAATAATAATAATAATAATAATAATAATAATAATAATAATAAGCAGGATGTTTTAGTAACAGCAATATATATATATATATATATATATATATATATATATATATATATATATATATATATATATATATATATATATATATCGAGTATATGCCATTATGAAATTATATTTTTTATAATACACTATTATTAGTTCAAACTCGACTCGAGCAACTGAATAGTGAAAATCATTATATATATTTTTTAATACAAAGGTATCTAAAAAATTTAAGCATTTTTTATAGAAAGCTATTTTTATGTTTTATTGCAAGTGTATTTGCGGTATATCTACAAGAGGGTAAAAGTACACTTGAAGCGTTTTTGTAAACGTACTTGTTAAAGTAATTAAAAAAAATGTTTTCTATTTTTTTCATTTTGTTTGTGACACCAGGACGGGCAAAATAAATAAATAAATAAATAAATCTGTCCTCATCGGACCTGGGCACGAAGGAAACAAAAGGTAAAGAGAAAGAGAGATGGCGAGTGTTGTGACTTGTCAGATGTGAAGAGATAGTACGAGATATGTAACTAATATCCAAGTATATTCGGTGTTGATTTAGGCATAGAAAAAGAACCGTATCTCTATTACGACTTTTTTTAATATACGATAAACAAAAATAGCTTCTATATTCTTATCCTTAGAGGTCATTTCTTAATGGCTAGAAACAAGGCCAGATGTAGGTTGTAATGATGAATAAACACTTAAGTAAATAGATAATTAAACATATAAATGAACATAGAAACCAATTAATAAAATAGGTTGCTGAGATCTAAGAGTTCCTTGTTCCAGAGTTAATAAAAATAATCAGCTTTATTTATGAATGTAAAAGGGAATTATTATTATTATTATTATTATTATTATTATTATTATTATTATTATTATTATCATCATTATTATTATTATTATTATTATCATTGTCATTATCATTATTATTATTTTTATTATTATTATTATTATTATTATTATTATTATTATTATTATTATTATTATTATTATTATTAGTAGTAGTAGTAGTAGTAGTAGTAGTAGTAGTAGTAGTAGTAGAGTGCAAAGACTTATTAATCAAAGAAACACGTGAAGGTTATTATATTAAAAAACAACAGTAGCGCCTCTATCAGCGCAGCTGCGCTTGTTTGCCTCCTTGTTTGCTTGCTTGCGAGAACGAGGTTATTAAATACAAGGTTATAAAGTAAACCTCCTAAGTGGATTATGAAATTGGAAGCCTTGCGGGTCCGCAAGCACACTCAAAGCACTCATTATTTTTAATAATAAGGATGTGTACATAAGCACTCTGCTTTTTATGTATACGAAGTCTGTGACTTCTATCAGAATACAGGGACATGTAAGTATACCACAAATATTTAATAATAATAATAATAATAATAATAATAATAATAATAATAATAATAATAATAATAATGATAATAATAATAATAATAATATTGTGTGTGCAGAAGCAAACATTGCTTTATATATCTGAGTATATAAAGTGTGTTGGAAAAATTAACAGCATCTAGGACAAGAAATAGAATTCCGGAATCTCGAAAATTGAGCGAACTGTTCAGGAAATAGGCAGAGCACAGCTTAAAGTAAAAATACACACTAATAATGAGCTTTTAGTCTGAACTAAAGCTAACCTTTGTCCTTCTACTACTTCTTTTTCTTTGGGCCTTCCCACGTTCATATGGGGTCGCTGTCTCTTACTAACCTTATAAAATATTCGTTCAAAATCATCTCTTAAGGATGTCCAAAAGATGAGATGAACCAGATCTGGATTGTGGGCGCCCTTGGAATGGGTTAGAGTGTATGTTTTTTCCTCTGTTATTTGCTCGTTTAATTACTAATTTATGTTTATCTTTTTTCTTTTTTTTATAAAGTTTTATGTTTCTTTGGGATACACACAGTATAGAAAGGGAAGAAGAAGAAGAAGAAGAAGAAGAAGAAGAAGAAGGAGAACAGAGAGAAGAAGAAGAAGAAGAAGAAAAAGAAGAAGAAGAAGAAGAAGAAGAAGAAGAAGAAGAAGAAGAAGAAGA
Source organism: Halocaridina rubra (assembly GCA_037179515.1). Classification (NCBI taxonomy): domain Eukaryota; kingdom Metazoa; phylum Arthropoda; class Malacostraca; order Decapoda; family Atyidae; genus Halocaridina; species Halocaridina rubra. Next base: position 27,596 of record JAXCGZ010011616.1, on the reverse strand, counting down.
AGAAGAAGAAGAAGAAGAAGAAAGGATATGTAAAATTGTTTTAGTTATCAATAAAACACGCATAATAAAATCTGTCACAGGCAGACTTCCAAATACAAAAGTCCAGTAAATTATCAAAATTAAAAACAAAACTACTACGTTAAAACAAAGTCAGGAGGGAAGATTAAAACGCAAATATTAAAGATCTCTTTATATTTGCCTGACTAAGAATGACAATGCACCTCGCTGCCTCATTTAATGTTGCATGAAAGCATGCAACTGCAAGCAAGCAAAATACGCACATATCCTTCCTAAGAGTAACACACACATGCACAAACCCACACACACATGTACAAACGGACATTCATTCTAACAGCAACACACATACAAACACACGCGCACACACTAGCAAATACATACACGAATAGATACACACATACGCTTCCTAATAGTATCACACACATGCACGCACAAACACACATCCCTCCTAATAGATAAAAGTATACACATGCACACGTGCGCGAGGGCACACAAACTCTCTCTCTCTCTCTCTCTCTCACACACACACACACACACACACACACACGCACGCGCGCGCGCGCGAGCGCAAAATCCTTCCCAAGAGCAGGATATCCTCTGTCACAGGATTTCAGCTTCACTTTTATCGAAGAAGGAAAATGAAAATGAGAGATAAGAACAAAAAAGACAGTAAAAATATATTATCAGAAAAGCAAAACTTGCTCAGTAACCTCTGTTACTACCAATAGAAAGATTAAAGCTTGAAATGCAGACTTCGTCTATCTTACCATCTATGGTAACTTCGTAGCTTGGATATATATATATATATATATATATATATATATATATATATATATATATATATATATATATATATATATATATATATATATATATATATATATATATATATATGCAGTAAAATAATAATAATAATAATAATAATAATAATAGAAGAGGAAGAAGAAGAAGAAGAAGAAGAAAAGTAAATACAGTAAGCTAATCAAGCCGAGAGCTTACACAAAGTTAGAACTAAAAATAAAAAAAAACTAGTAAAATATTTATCATATACTATAGCGTGGAAAAAAATCACACAAACACACTCGAACATATACACTAAACCTACGTAAAAAAAAAAAATATTAGATATTATTACATATGGCAACATGTAAAAAAAAGAACCACACACAAACAAACGCACTTTTTACTAGTGAATGCTCAATCACACCTAACCAGTGAGGTCTAGATAATAAAAGACACTAGAGAATTCGTCCTTGAATATGTTTTTGATTTTATAGATATCTCGTTCGTTTTTTCCACCTCACCATTCACTTTTTTTCTCTCTCCTTTTTTATCTCTTCCTTGTTAACTATATAAAAAAAGAAACAGTCATATATTTTCAGTCATAGAGGGCTGAAGGTCGGGTTGCCTCAATGGTTATAGAGCGCATGACATTTTTTTATAGGTTTTTTGTCCACCTTTTTTTAAGTACGACACATTTTTTAATTTTTTTTGACCATATTAATTATTGTTCGTGGTATTTGATTAGTCCATTTTTTCCATTTCCAATCGTTTTTTATTCTTGTCAACCCTCTTTGGTCCTTGTTCTCTACATAACTATCTTATTTTTTTCTACTATTACTTAGTATTATTACATTTGTACAGTATTTACTTTTGCACAGGATATGTACGTGGATAGGCAACAAGGACTCTGGTTTATGCAAAACGAAGTTCCTTCACGCACGACAATACATGTCGATATGTGCATGATATCATGGTTGAATATATACACATACGTGCACATATACGTATGCAATGGCCGTAATCCCAATCAAAGGATCAAAGGTGACCGAGTCAAACCACGCACATTCACGTGAGCCAGTTCATCTCAGTAATCCTTAAAGGGCGGTTTACACGGTCAAACGGTCAAACGGTTCGTCGAACGCGGTTCGACAGACAAGTGTTTGAAGTGATATTCGAACGTGTGAACGGGGTATTTGGTTGTCGAACACGTTCCACAAACGTGTTCGACAACCAAATACCCCGTTCACACGTTCGAACATCACTTCAAACACTTGTCTGTCGAACCGCGTTCGACGAACCGTTTGACCGTATAAACCGCCCTTTATTCACTTCTAGAATAAGATATTGGTAATAACTTTACCTGTTGTATGATAATCACAATATTTCTATATATAATTTTTCATCAGGGGAACAAGCCAGCTCAGCTCGGTGTGGGTTCCAAGCTCGGATGAAAGGGGAGGGTTGGATTCAGAAAGGGTTGTAACACACACACACACACACACACACACACACACACACACACACACACACACACACACACACACATATATATATATATATATATATATATATATATATATATATATATATAGATAGATAGATAGATAGATAGATAGATAGACAGATAGACAGATATAGATATAGATAGATTACTTCTCATGTTACTAACAAACACAGTCTGTTTTAGCAACATTGTTTTGAAGGTTATAAACTGTTTTAAGCAACACCGTAACAACACTATTTTCGAAGGTTAGAAGGGAGTTTACCACAACCTTCAATGTTATTTCGAGCATTA
>JAXCGZ010011616.1:5000-20000 GCA_037179515.1 Halocaridina rubra | reverse complement strand
AAACATTATTTTTCCTTACCGTTGGCTGTGAGAACCATAGTTCATATTTTCATTATTTAGAATATTGTTTTTCCTTACCGTTGTCTGTGATAACCAGAGTTCATATTTTCATTATTTAAAACATTATTTTTCCTTACCGTTGTCTGTAAGAACCAGATTTCATATTTTCATTATTTAAAACATTATTTTTCCTTACCGTTGTCTGTGATAACCAGAGTTCATATTTTCATTATTTAAAACATTATTTTTCCTTACCGTTGTCTGTAAGAACCAGATTTCATATTTTCATTATTTAAAACATTATTTTTCCTTACCGTTGTCTGTGAGAACCAGAGTTCATATTTTCATTATTTAAAACATTATTTTTCCTTACCGTTGTCTGTGATAACCAGAGTTCATATTTTCATTATTTAAAACATTATTTTTCCTTACCGTTGTCTGTGAGAACCAGAGTTTATATTTTCATTATTCAAAACATTATTTTTCCTTACCGTTGGCAGTGAGAACCAGAGTTCATATTTTCATTATTCAAAACATTATTTTTCCTTACCGTTGGCTGTGAGAACCATAGTTCATATTTTCATTATTTAAAATATTTTTCCTTACCGTTGGCTGTGAGAACCAGAGTTCATATTTTCATTATTCAAAATACTGTTTTTCCTTACCGGTGGCTGTGAGAACTAGAGTTCCTCATAAAATTAGTTTTAAACATTCCCATTTAAATGAGTTTAGTTTTTCTCTTCTAACTGCCTTTGCAAGCCCAACACCCTAGCCTCGTTTTATGAATTTTATTTCAGTTGAGAAAAGTAGATTAAGCATTTTGCCTCAAAAGCATATAAATTATCTAATGCGAATTCACTCCCCCCCCCCCCTCCAAATCTTTTCCTCCGTCTATGACCATATTTCTCCACCTTTCCCCCCCCCCCTCTTCGTCTTACTCCCGTATTGCCTAAAATAAAATTTTCACTTAAATTATTTGGAACTCCTTCTCTGCATGTTTTTTTTTTTCTCTATTTCTATTACCTTACTTCTCTTCCTCCTCCTCCTTCTATTACCATATTTTTTATCCTCTTCTTACTCCTCCTCTTTCTGTTACCATATATTTTTCCTTCTCTTACTATTACCATATACAGTACCTCTTCCTCCTCCTTCTAATACCACGTTTTTCTTCCTTTTTCTTTTCCTCCTCTTCTTCGTCTTCCTTCCATGAGAAGGTCACCTTGGGGAACTCGCATCATTCACACACTTGCGTTATCACTTAGCTTCTTCTGCCATGCCGTCAGAAGAATCAGGCAACAGGAAGTTGAGCTGAAGACTTGCGTGAAGAGGGAAAAAGTAGATTGCAAAAGAGGTGGAAAAAGAGGAAGGCGAAAAATGAAATTCGATGTCGAGTAGAACTTGAAGAAACCAAGAAAAAAAAGTATGAATGTTGTAGACACGTGGGAATGCACATCAAGGAAACGATGACAATAAAAGTAGCTGTCGAATAAAAGACGTCGAAGAAACCAAGAAAAAAAAAGGACAAAATGCTGCGAAAACTTGGCAATACAGACGAAGGCTATGATGAAAGTAAAATTAGTTGTCGAATGGAAGCGGTTGAAAAAAAAAATATTTTTTTAAGAAATGTAAAAAGTAAACGAAGGTGAAGATGAAAATATAAACAGTTGCCGAATGGAATAGACTGAACAAACCAAGTAAAGAAAAAAGAAAAAACTGGTACAGAATGGTGGCAATGCAGTCGAAGGCAATGATGAATATATGAGTTGCTGTCGAGTGGAAGAAGTTAAAAAAAAAATAAGGATATATTATTTCTGAATACGTGGCAATACAGAATTGACGGTACCGGTGAATAAATGTAGTTGTCGAATGAATTAAGTCGAAAAACAAAACAAGAAAACATGACGTACAGCTTGTAGCAGAGAAGTGGTAATGCTAACGAAGGTGAAGGTAGAAACTATAACTAGTTGTCGAGTGGAAGAAGTTGCAGAAATTAAAAAGAAAAAGGCCAAAATGTTGCAGAAACGTGGCAATGCAGAATAGGTAAGAGTGCACAGGCGGTTCTCATGTAGTAGGGAGAGCCTGAGTCAAGCCCCCGGGTATTAATAGAAAGGGAAAAGTCCCGGACAGAGAAAGAATGACCGAAGAGACAGAGGTCACCTTAAAACTGCTAAGATTTTGACCTAAGGGTCCACTACGACCCGTTCCAGCCTTGTGTTGAATATCTGCAACAAAAACAACCAGGACCCTTAGTCAGCGAGAGAGAGAGAGAGAGAGAGAGAGAGAGAGAGAGAGAGAGAGAGAGAGAGAGAGAGAGGAATTATCAGTGTCTGACTGCATTCAGGTGGCATCTTGGACTGGTAAACCTGCAAACGCTGGGGCAAGGGCAGGAGTATTTTTGTTGCCATTCTAGTCGCAGGGCGCCTCTTGATGTATTTCTTTGTCTTCTGTTTTGTTTTCCTGTTTATAATCTCGTTTTGGTCATCGAAATACTTGACAGAATTATTTTATGAATGTCGTTAATGATATTACGAAAGTAAGAGGATTTGCAGAAGTGTTTTTCATCGTCTATTCAAGTAATGTTTGGATTGAAAATGCTATTCCGATAAAGCCCCTTTGGCCACGTCGTGAGCGGAATATCCAGATGAAGTTTCGGGTGATTTCAAGGTCGTGAGGACTTTACGAAGGATTGTGGATAGGGAGGTGGCGAGGAGGGGCTGGGGATGTTGGGGGAGGGAAGGCCTTAGGAGACTGGGGAATAAGGAAGGGAATATGGCCAACCAAAGAACCCCTGCTCTCAACTTAGCCATGAAGCGAGAAGATGCATAGAGCAATATGGAAATTATCCTCTCTCTCTCTCTCTCTCTCTCTCTCTCTCTCTCTCTCTCTCTCTCTCTCTCTCTTCTATTACTGTCTTTTCTTCGTACATAACCTTCTATCACCTCCAATGGTTCGGTCACCTCAGAAGGTGAAGGGTATCATATTTTATTGTTGTTGTATGAGTCACTCACGCTGGTATTTTGTAGGAAATCTTTTCTCATCTATTCGAATTTGTTTTAACAGGGGGGAGGGGGATTTGCTTATATAAAATATTGAAGTAAATTCCATAAGGATCTGACAAAAAGGACTTATTATTCCTTTAAGAGGTTAAGCTTGAGCATAATATTTAATGCCTAGAAATCTGAGATGCTGAATATCCGAGCCCTGTTTTGCCTCCGTGGGACAAGGTTCACAATAAGGTAGAAAACGTAAAGGATATGGACAATGAGAATGTAGTTTTTGAAAGTAGAATTAGGAAATAAGGTTGAACGTAAAGCTTAAACAATAAAAAGTACTACTACGGTAGTAGTAGTAGTAGTAGTAGAATCAAATAAGACAACCTTAAACCCAGAATAGACGCGACCTCATTCGCAAAGCATATACGATGAATTTGAATCATATCATAGCAATGAAATCATATTCTGAAATTTTCATAAAATCCATCCTTGGCTCTATGTATTTAAACATTCAGATCATGCTAGAACGTAACTAAATCTCAATTAAAGGTTGTTGCCAACCGGAATATATCAGACAATTCGTTGAAGCTAATAATAATAATAATAATAATAATAATAATAATAATAATAATAATAATAATAATAATAATTATTATTATTATTGTAATAATAATAATAATAATAATAATAATAATAATAATAATAATAATAATAATAATAATAATGCCCTAAAATGTATATTGAAGTGTACTGAACTAATGATGTACAATTTGAGTGCAAAAGATTAAATATATAATCAGCAGATGTTTCCTGAAAAATGCGTAAATGGCCTATTGATACTTTATAAAATGCACCAAAATTATGTTTTATGTTACATAAGAATAACGTGCCTAATGATAAGAAGAGGAGAAGAAGAAGAAGGTTAGCCCTTTCGTCCTTCACTAGTCAGCAAGGTCGCCATCAACCCCCCCCACACACATACATACACAAAACACAAACACTCGCACATACGCATATACTCATGCCCTTTTTATCAGGACTTAAGGCTCCCCTGCAACAAATCTCAAATGAGAGCCACGCCCCAAAAATTTTATCTCCCCCCTCTTTGCCCCAACTACATACACTTCCCCTTTTGGGAGGGGAACAATTTTGAAGTATTACCTTTTGTGTCTCCCATTTTCTACCTTGCGTTCTTTTCACTGGGAAATATGCTGGTTGTTACATTACTGAATGATTTCTTATTGTTAAATATAATTAATTCTAGTGTGTGTATTTTGTACTTAAATGCATAAAAGTTCAGTTAAATTGTTAACAAGTATCTTTTCCTAAAGTTTGGTTTTACTCTTGGCTTTTAAGTTTATATATATATATATATATATATATATATATATATATATATATATATATATATATATATATATATATATATATATATATATATATATATATATATAGCTACGTAAGGAAACTGAAAGAAATTTCTTTCAACAGCCTTACGTAGCCATTTACAGATTCAGAATATTCAGGTGTTTCTCGTGAAATAGAATTATATATATATATATATATATATATATATATATATATATATATATATATATATATATATATATATATATATATATATATATATATATATATATATATATATATATATATATATATATATATATATATATATATATATATATATATAACTCGAGTACATTAATCAAACCATAAATAAAAAAAACGGTGCAGTATTTGAAGACCCTCAAATATCAAATAACAATGATATGAAGAAACACCAAAGAAAATACAAACGTAATAATACTACACACACATAATAAGCTTAATAAATATTCCAAGATGAAATCGCAATATGAGGAAAATATGCCCTCCGTAAAATGCCTTTTCATTATTACTTCGTTGCATAATTATCATAATGAACGATCGTTTCGATAGTGTGCCCATTCATGCCCTGTGGAAGAGGACAGCGGCCGAAATGTGACGAAATCAACTGCATATCAATGAAATAAGAGGGATCGTTTTTCCATGCAACGCCACGACGCAAAGTCAAACAGAGGTCGTATGGAAGAATGTATTGTTTGTATTTATTTGAGGTGTTATTCAGTGCTGGAAGATCCTTCGTTTTAATTTACGCGAAGACATAAGAGCTTTTAGTCTAAATTTCTGATGAAACCGCAATAAATAAATGTAAACTAAAAAAGTTTCGTTTCATAAGGAAAACAGTCTCGTAAGACTCAAACAAAGCAAAACTTGGGTCAGATTCGACAGCATGGTGGTATAGGGGCAAGTCATATTTGCTACGGTGGGGGAGTCATCGGGACTTCTTCTGGAGGGGGTGAGACCACGGAGAGTTGCTAATCATTCGTCTGGCAGCGAAAGGACGATGCTCTACTTGCACTTCAAGGTGAACTGCAAAACAACTTTGCTTCAAGACTTGTCTCATCCTCCTCCTATTTTACGATATTTTTTTTATGTGGTTTAGGACATTTGAAATAGCACATACACAAAAAATGGGAGTGGGCAGAGCATACAAAATGAAGAGATTGCTCGATAAAACTAACATGACATGCTTAACCAGCGATATTTGCTGATAATATCGTAGCATGCTATGTGACCAATTATAGCCTATTTATACTACTACTAATAATACTACAAAACTGATCATTATAATCATAGCAAAGTATAAACTATTTATCGCAATAAAGAAAAAGATATATTATCTATTTATTACCATGCACATACATTCGGAAATGATGCTTAAACAGGTATCAACTTCTTTCCAGTACAGTTTCTTAGTTTTATATAAAACTAAATTCTAAATACTTTTCTTTATTCTTAGAGTAATTCTTACTTCAGTCTATACTGATAATACAAGGGTCAATATAAATAAAATATATGATAGAATATATGCATAAAAACGCCAAAACATGAAAGGGAACGCCTAAGTCACTCAAAACAGAAACTTCCTGTCATGGGTTCCACAAATTAAAAAAAAATATATATGTTGCAAGCATAATTTTCGCCAAGACAAACAGATAAATACATCAACAACTGTAAGAGTCAAGAATTTATAAATATTCAATGCGTGTACATCTTATAGCTGTAAGCATTTTGCATATACATTAAATATATTAGTTTTTATAAGTACAAGTGGAATCTGGGGGGAAAATTCTTGAAAACTCATCTTTTTTTCTTTCTTCCTCTTCACAGCAATATATTTACAATGAGAATAATATTGTAACCCTTACTTGGAGGAGGATATGGCTGACAAATATAATTTTTTTTTTTTAGTAATGAAGAAGGTAAATAAGTGACTAGACATATATTTAGAACCTACGAATGGATTCGGTTTTACGTCACGAACTCCCTTTTCTACTATGGGGCGGGGACGGTTGCCTTCTTACGAAGGACTTGTTTTGGCAGATGTAATCGTTACCCTGAGTGTATGCCCTTACTAACCTCAGTCCGTGACGGGGCGCGAACCCTCGACCTGCCGCCTCAGAGTCGCAGACGCTACCATTTAGCCACGGAGACTACTATACATTTAGAACCTACAGTGATACTAAAAAGATCATACAAGCTAACCTTGGTGAAAAAAAAAAAAGACATTTATAGACATCACGTGGACAAAAAAAAAAAAACGAATAATCTAAGCTCTATTGAACAGGATGAGTATATATGGGATTAAAACCATGTAAAACTAGCAGCTAAGTGACAAAGATGAACCAGAAATACTCGAGAAATTAAGAGTATGATGGGTAATTGGGAAGTAGCCCAGGCTGCTGTTGGCTTCCCTCCCTCCCCCATCCATACCAAGGACGCAATGTAAAAACTAGCACCAAATGCCATTGTGGAAGATCGGGCAAAAATGGTAACAGATTAATTCTTATGATTTCGTTCACTGAATTTTTTTCGTTCGTTAAGGTTATTTGGGTATGAATACTGAGGAGCTCATCTAGAGCATATAATAATAATAATAATAATAATAATAATAATAATAATAATAATAATAATAATAGTAATAATAATAATAATAATAATAATAATAATAATAATAATAATAACAATAATTAATAATAATAATAATAATAATAATCATAAAAAATTATCAGCTAACTGCCCTTGTCATTTCTTGCGTTTCACTTAACCATAAAGTGAGAAAAAAAATAATTTTATAAATAAAATTACTTTCCCCCCCCAAAAAAAATAATAAAGTGCAAGTACCAAAATGCTTACTTACTGGGTACATGCGCAAGTATTTTTGCGTTGTTTTTTATTCGTCTCTTTATACATTCGTTCGTTTTTAGTTATATATATGTTGTTCTGTTTTATCAAGGGCATTGCGAGATTATGAGTGGCACCAACACGTTTCAAAATCACACATACACGTGAAGGATTGGAGGAGCGTGGATCGTCCTTGAAACCAGGCGTGGTAAAATGGTCCTTGAGAACGCAAGATCTTGAAGGACACACCCATACTCTTGGTGCTGTGATGTGCAAAAGGGTGTGGTAGTTGGGCATAAAAGATTTGGGGGTGGTGAAGGAAAAAATGGGGGTTGAAGAGGGATGAGTATGGGGATTTAGAGGTGTTCAGCGGCAAAAAAAGAAGCATAAGCTAGGCTATGAAAATGATGCAAACGGGTGGTAGTTAAGCCGAAGTACTCTTTATAATAATTTATGGGAATGTTTACTGGAGGATGGACAAAATAACTACTGAACGACGAGCAAGTATATATATCTTAAAAGCTAATGAAATGTCTTTGAAGCATCTTATTAAATGTAAAAATTGTCTCGCAATGTCATTGAATATTCACAGGCAAAGACTCATAATTTTTTTCTAGTAAACCATGTTATGAGATCATCGAAGCATTAAAGAGTATCATGTAGTTTTTTTTTTTTTTTTTCAACAACCAGAATTCAGATTTTTAATGTCAGACACAAGGTAACTAGATAGCACAACTGAGTTCAAGGTTAATAGTATTAGCATTCCACACACTCACATACATATATAATATATATATATATATATATATATATATATATATATATATATATATATATATATATATATATATATATATATATATATATATATATATATATATATATATATAACTTTTTAATAACTGATACACAAAATCCTTTAATGTTATACGATGTCGTATTGGAATATTTTGTAAAGCTAAATTTCAGTGCAGAAATTCTCTTCAGAAACTATAAGACCACTTTTTTTCTTTTTTTTTTGCGATGATTCATATTTGCATAAACAGACTCAGTTACCGAATTTCTCGAATCAAAATGTTCAGTTAACTACAAAAATAACAAATATATTATTGCTGTAGAAAGATATTTAAAATTTTCAATTAATTAAAAAAAACAAATATATTTTTGCTGTAAGAGGGTATTATTCTTCGTAGTTTTCCCTCTATTCTAAATAATTATGTATCGCATACAGGAAGATGTTACTCATTCTGTCATTTCGAGGGCTGGTCAGACATACCGGGGACTCTTCTGAAGGGCAGTTTTAACAGAGTTGCTGAGTTCACATACACACACAAAGAGACTTACTTGGATATGTAAACCAGGAAATATTGGCAATGATCTATGATTCTATGGATTTAAAACGAGTGGGTCCTTACTTTTTTATGCGAGGAGTTCTTTTCCAAGAAAGCTTAGACTAGAACAAGGACGCAATGGCAAAAGTATGAAGCAAAATAACGTAACTGCGTTTAGGGACACATTAAATTTCTAGATGAGAGGGAGGGAGGTTTCCAATGAATGTCAAAGTAACTCGGTTCAATGAAGTGTATCTTAGCAACCAAGAAAAGGGTTCTTGCAAGGTTCTTCAAGCCAGGAAATCCAAGCGCAACATTTAATATCAAATATTCAATTCATATAGAACGGTTAACACCTTGCCTTGAGGGTGATACTACCGAAATCCAAAAGAGGGTGTGGTGTCATAGAACAAGGAAGAAAAGGCGAGACTGCTATGGAAGGACTTCTCACGAGGAAGGGCAGGTATAGCATGAGTACCTGCGTTGATCAGACCCATTTTACCTTTCCCGAGGTCAGGCAAACTGCGGTTTTACTCTTTTTTTTCTTCAGACTGCATAGTCTACATGTTACCCGGATCATTTATTAAGGGTGAATTCAATTTCCTTTTCAAGATCTTATTCTTGCTTTGCTAATTATTAAACTGCATTATAAGGCTGAGTACATACAGTGTGGTTCAATGTCCTTCAAATGAGATTTCGATTTCTAGAGGGGTAATAATTAATATGAGGAAATGTTCTGAGGAGGCGTCATTAGACAAAGTTTTAATAAGATGACCATAACTTCTGGGTCTATGAAGGAATCCCATTCAGGTAAGGATGTTACGTAAGAATTTTATACGTGTTTGCCTGTGCTTAGAATATGATACACCAATTATTTTCATGAATAAAGTCAACTATGCGTTTATTCATCTATCTTTCCAAGTCCAAACAAAAGCAAAAAAGACGAATATAAAAGTCAATACTTAGGAAAGAAGTGCTGTAGATAAATATTAACAAGTATGATATACATAGTTTAAACCAGATTAGTTAATAAACTTTAAAAGTATGAAAAATGTGAATGAAAGAAACTCTTTATCGACAGCAACAAAAGCTACAATAATAATAATAATAATAATAATAATAATAATAATAATAATAATAATAATAATAATAATCATACAATTTAGTCCTATGTCACAGTCATACAGACAATTGCGAAGCGTAGGCTTATGTATAACTGATGCCTTATAAGCACAATAGCCAAGTAACCAAACACACCCATACACAAAAAGTATTAAAAAAAAAAAATTACAGAAGACCTTGTTTTTCATCTCCCTCTTGAATACTAAGGGACACGTGCACCTCTACCTCGCGTGAGGTCATTTAGGCCTAAATGTGAGTATTTGTTAGAGGTTCTCACTTGCAGAACTTTTGTTTTAGATATACAGGTTACATGGCTAATCTCTTCTCTCGAATCTGGGAATAGGCTCAGCTGAGAGGTGTACTAATTTTCGCATAAATGGAAGAGAGATAAAAGAGGACTTATTTTTTCACATTTTTAAATGAGGAATCAGATAAGATTGTACAAAACTTTAGAAAGCTGTTGAAAATTGGTTGTCAATCTAATTTTATATTCTATATACATGAGACATTTCTCCCCTTATAAGGGAAGCGACTGAGTTCAGGCAAAATGCTCTGACTCTTTGGGAAAAGATGATCCAGAGGAGGGGATTCCCAGTCCCCTCGCTCCGTCCCATTTAGTCGACACTTACGACACGCAGGGGAAAACGGGGGAAAAATTCTAGCCCCCTCCCTTAGGGGGAACTACTTCATATAATGGACGTTAATTGATATATATATATATATATATATATATATATATATATATATATATATATATATATATATATATAACAAAGTAAACAAGAGATTTCAAGCAGACATCGTCATCAACATCAAAAGAAGAAGACGAAGAAGAAGAGGATGAAGTACGGGAGAATAATGAAAATTGATGACGAACTAGAAGAAGCAGAAGAAGAAGAAGAAGAAGAAGATAGCAAAAGAAGGAAGGGATCATCGCCCTCATAGAAAGAAACTTCCCCTTCTGGGTTACTGGGTCTTCCGTCACTCCCTCCACACCCCACCCACCTTGGCTGAGCCGATCTCGCTCTCTTTTCGCGCATTATCACATCTACATCCATTAATAACCCTCTCTTTCTCAAAAGTCACCATCTACTTTCTTGATTGTTTAATAAACACGTAAAATACTTTGTAATTAGGAGAAAAAATAATGAGAAAAGTAGCGATGTAGCTCAGTGTCTGGACTCTTCCGTTGGAGGTCAAGGACCTCTAGCAGATTCATTTCCAGATTCCAGCCATTGGACGATGGCAATCCCAGTGACGTCACTAAGTTGATGGCGTCACTGGAGAAAGTACCAGTGAGAAATGAGTTCAAAGGGTTTACAGCTCGTTGATTGCTCAGGAACTTTGATGACGTCAAGGCGTAGAGAAGGAGGAGGGTAAAAGCAAATATAGGCCGTGTGGTATTAGTCTAATGAAAAGGTGGTGGAATTTCTTACAACTTTAAAATGACGTCATTTCAGCAAAACTTTCTTTTTTTTTATTTTTTCCATAGCGGGAATGCATTCCCTGTTAAACGTTCCAAGGAAACGGGAGTCAGTAATACCAGGTAGCATTAACAAAACTGCATTAGACTTTCCTCGTACTTACATATTTGAATAAAATACTTTCTTTTCAATATAAATATTTAGGAATATAAGAAGAGAATCATTATAATGACAAAGGACCAAAGCGAATTGTCATGAGTTAAGTATTGTTTACTTATTGATTTATATTTCTAATCACTATTGTCTAGTTTTCTTAAGATCTTAAATATTTCATTTCTCTATTTATCTATCATTGAACTAATTACTGCCTGCTCTGAGTATATAATTTCATCTTTTTGATCTCCTCTTTCCATGTTCATATAAGTATATTTGTTGCTAACTAACCTCTTGGAGACTAATGATGATTTAGACTGATCATTGTTGCAACCGTATGGCCCTGCTGACACCAACCCTCTCCACTGATCCACATTTATAAGAGGCACCGAGGTGAGTTTTCGCTCACTCCCCCAATAGCGGGATTTGCTCCTCCAATGTTTGGTATTTTACATCATTATAAGACGACAAAACAACATTCTACTGTATCTTCTTGGAAACTGCTGTTGGCTTTGGCTCGATTTCTTAAACAGTGTAAACCTAGGATACCATATTGTTAGTTAGCTAGAATCACACAAATGGATTTCATAAACGCATCTGACGCGGTTCTGTGTATGGCTAGGATCCCGTACGGGATCTTAGCCATACACAGAACCGCGTCAAATGCGCTTTTGAAATCCATTTGTGTGTCTAGCTAACTAACAACATGGTATCCTATGTTTACACTGTTTAAGAAATCGGGCCCCTGTCTCCAACCCTGCTCATTGAGCAGGGTTTGGAACTGGTAGAGAGCTAAGATGGTGTTTAAAAGACGATAAAAAAATTAAAGGAAAATCTCAACATCCTCAGATGCATTCTCCCTAAACGTCTTCCCCTTCCGGTGTTTGTCCTACTTGCCGTCTCACCTGTACGTTAGTAAGTCTCGTAGCACAGGTGTAATGTGCTTTCTCTCTCTCTCTCTCTCTCTCTCTCTCTCTCTCTCTCTCTCTCTCTCTCTCTCTACTCTCTCTCTCTCTCTCTCTCTCTCTCTCTCTCTATATATATATATATATATATATATATATATATATATATATATATATATATATATATATATATATATATATATAATATCTATCTCTACATCTTGCTCTTGACGACTGATGTCTTTTACAGATAAAGACAAAAACTTTGCAACAGATGAGAAAAGTACAATAGTAGATATTAAGATGAATAGCTTAAAACAACTTCATTCATCTAAACAAAGCTTAACAGCATAACTACAATCCGTATACATTACGGAAAGATAATGACAACTATAACAAATATGCAGAGACTATGATAACATAAACATCGGTTTCTTTTGAAAAGGAATGCGATTGAAAATCCCGTTACTGCTTACATGACAAAAAAGTGAATCTCTCTCTCTCTCTCTCTCTCTCTCTCTCTCTCTCTCTCTCTCTCTCTCTCTCTCTCTCTCTCTGAGATGGATAATGATGATAAATTTAACACTCCGCAAATAATCCGAAAACGCTTGTTAAGGCATACAATAATATTAAATTATTTTTAGGCCCTTATCTGTAAAATATACATGCACTACCAAATGCCTTAAGAGGACACATAAAACATTATTTTAATAATAAAAAATAAAGTAAATCAGTCAATAAAACGTAAAATAGATGATTAAAGTAGACATATATACAAAACGGAAATTACACATACTTCTGTCGTTTTATGATTCACCATTAATCCTCATTCGATTGGAGGTGGACACAAACGGGTTGGAGCTGGGGAACTAAGGGTGGATACCCTAATATATATATATATATATATATATATATATATATATATATATATATATATATAATATATATATATATGTATATATATATATATATATATATATATATATATATATATATATATATATATATATATATATATATATATATATATATATATATATATATATATATATATATATATATCAAACGTCAAGATAATGATGGATTTAAGCGTGCTAAAGAGCGTGGTTATCACAGGAATTCCTGAAGGAGCTAAAGGCAAGCGTCCGAGCGAAGGGCTTTCCGTTATAAAATTTCGCTGTGTACGTCGGAAAAACGTGGTACCGTTACGTCGAAGTTCCTATCTTTGCGAAGTTTCGTAAGCGTAACCGAGGAATTCCGATCCGCCTCACAGTGTGTGTGTGTGTGTGTGTTCATTTTCCAGATTCTCGTTTTTGATTCATCATCATCATCATCATTATCAACATCATAATCTTTTTTATTTTTATTATTATTCATGCAACCAGCCGGACGGAAAAAGAGAGAAAAATCATGAAGGCTCCTTTTAGTGCCATCCATGGATGGCACTAAAAGGAGCCTTCATGATTTTTCTCTCTTTTTCCGTCCGGCTGGTTGCATGAATAAGATAATAAAAATAAAAAAGATTATGATGTTGATAATGATGATGATGATGAATCAAAAGCGAGCATCTGGAAAATGAACACTCACACACACCCATACACACGCACACACACGGCTAAAGTAAATACCTTACCCGATCAATCAAAGACTAGAAGACTAGAAAAACAAGCAACGTGCAGATGTCTAAGAAATTGGGGCTTCCAGATCTACTTAATTTCATAGTGTGAAACTAACACCATAAATATCGCGGCTATAAAAATTATGGCCATCAGGAACCTCTCTCTCTCTCTCTCTCTCTCTCTCTCTCTCTCTCTCTCTCTCTCTCTCTCTCTCTCTCTCTCGCTCTCTCTCTCTCTCTCTCTCTCTCTCTCCTCTCTCTCTCTCTCTCTCTCTCTCTCTCTCTCTCTCTCTCTCTCTCTCTCTCTCTCTCTCTCTCTCTCCTACTCTATATTTCCCTTTTTTCTCTTTCTTTTACTCTAAGGAAATGAAAAGGCTATGTATGTCACCAACCTTACTTAGCCTAACTGTAGTCATCATCGCATACCTTCCTTAATATGCATCATCAAGTTTCTCTGGCGCTGCATAAGACTAATGCAGCTTACCAACTATTCTCTCTCTCTCTCTCTCTCTCTCTCTCTCTCTCTCTCTCTCTCTCTCTCTCTCTCTCTCTCTCTCTCTCTCTCTCATGGTAAAATTAAAGTTTCATGAAAATATGTTTTTATTCTCTCTCTCTCTCTCTCCTCTCTCTCTCTCTCTCTCTCTCTCTCTCTCTCTCTCTCTCTCTCTCTCTCTCACACACACACACACACACACACACACACTCCTGTTATCGTCACTTTTTCCAGCGGAGGAACCCATCCACTCAACAGACATCGTGGAAGGTGGACGACGTGCGGGTCAATGAACTCTGTGATCCACTTCTTCGGGTGGTGCAGAAGGGATGGCTGGAAGAGGAATCTACCGCCTGATCTCTTAGCTGTATTCCATAATCCTAGTTTTTGGAAGAGTAACAGTTTATCCTACTTATTACTACAAACCCTTTGCAATATCTGAACAATGTATTCTTGAACAGGTCTCTATACTGAACAGAAATCAGTTCCAAAGCCGTCCCTCGACTCCTTTCCAGACACAATGACACTTTTCTCATCTAAGTATTCCATAGTCAGAGTTATCTTAATATCAGAGTTCCATCTCACTTATTTCTCTAAAACAAACACGATATCTCAACGATGTAACCTTAGAAAGGTGTCTAGAGTTGGGCAAACTTGATTCTAGAATCATGCCCTTATTCCATTCCAAAGCCTCACTCACGCTCTTCTCTCATTTCTAGATTCCATAATTC
>JAXCGZ010011615.1:67500-89260 GCA_037179515.1 Halocaridina rubra | reverse complement strand
GCAAAAATGTCTCTATACTAATTTCGACATGTGTTATACGAGCATTTTAATCCCTAATATGTTTTATCAAGAATGTCCAATTTCTAGCCAACCCTTTCTAACCCTCCTCCACTCTTCTCTCTCTCCCCTATCCCTGTTTCCAACCACTTCTGTGAGCCTTTGCCCGTTTTGTTGAATGAACCCCTTTTGTAGGCTGCCCTGTGGTGCCCTATGGTCTCTTCTTTTGTTGGCCGTCGTGCTGCTCTGATAGATCGAAGCCCATGGGCATATGTATGGGCTGTTGGATAGACGGTATTCAGGGGCATGGAATAAGAGCATTCAGGTAATTTTATGCATATAGGCATTGTACCTTATCACAGGCGGCATAAAGGAGGTGCGGTGTAAAGCATCCCAGAGACTCATAATAACTGACCTATGGAAATTACCTGTGTTGTATTTGAGGGGAAAAAATACATTTCTCTCTCTCTCTCTCTCTCTCTCTCTCTCTCTCTCTCTCTCTCTCTCTCCTCTCTCTCTCTCTCTCTCTCTCTCTCTCTCTCTCTCTCTCTCTCTCTCTCTCTCACGTCTTTGACTATCGCTTAGTTTCTGGGTTGTTCTAATTTTTGGCATATTTACCACATTGATGTCTTATGTTTGTCTGGAATCATATTGTCTTGGTAGTTTTTGTTCTTAATCTCTGACTGTAGAACTGAACACCTAAAAAGGCAACTAGTTTTATTGCAGATCATCTGTTGAGAGAGAGAGAGAGAGAGAGAGAGAGAGAGAGAGAGAGAGAGAGAGAGAGAGAGAGAGAGAGAGAGAGAGAGGAGAGAGAGAGAGAGAGAGAGAGAGAGAGAGAGATCAAAGCGTCCGGCCTTCTGTGAAAAAGAGGGGCTAATGGGGGGGCCTGCGAAAGGTAGTTATATGCTAATCGCAACGACAGCAATGCTAATGATACAGGTGATTAATGACACTGATTATAATGATAATAATCAAGCATTTGTCCCGACATATTGTGTACGTTGGAGCCAAGGCATAGCAATGAGAGTTACAGTACAGACGTTATACAATCAAAAGATTTGCGCCTGTGAGAACGTATTGGCGATGAGGTGTTTTTTTTTTTTTTCCAGAAAGAGCCACATGGGAGAATTTTCTCCTTCAGGTCATGGAGATAGTGTTCCATTACTTACCTCGCTTATCTAATAGTGTACTCCTTGGGCCTGGTGAGTTGACGTGGGTTAATACAACCCTCTCCTGATTGTTCTCAAAAGGTTTTTAAGATATATAGTTTGAAGCAATTTGGGAGCAGACTAGAATCGTATATCATAAAGTTATTTAGTCATGGAGAAATTATATCGATTATTTTAGAATTTTACATGATAAATTTTGGCGTTTTTATGAATAATAAATAAGTCTGTCATTAATTTTTTGTAGGTGGATATTATTATAAGAGTAAAGGCATACAATTAATAAAGTCATAATTTCGTAAATGATAATTAAAATTAATAATTCCCAAGTGGCACTACTCTAGAAATTCGAATACTTGTAAACAATTTATGCATAAATATACAATATATGAATATAGATATTGATCTGCAAATAAACAAGTAGTCAAGTAATTTATGATTAATTATCATGTGTGACGCTGCAAATTATAAGCAGACTTATATATGTTATACTCAGAAACGGATATCCTAAGCAATAAAGCGTGTTAACTTTATTATGAAGCTATCAGAAAGACCACTCTTGAAATAATAAAGCTTGCTTGTGATAATAATAATAATAATAATAATAATAATAATAATAATAATAATAATAATAATAATAATAATAATAGTAATAATAATAAAAAGATAATAATAAAAATAATAATAATAACTAATAGTAGTATTTGTAGTATTGATAAAAATAATAATAATAATAATAATAATAATAATAATAATAATAATAATAATAATAACAGTAATAGTAGTATCTGTAGTATTAATAATAATAATAATAATAATAATAATAATAATAATAATAATAATAATAATAATAATAATAATGATGATGATTTCAAGTGTGTCGGCATATCCCGTTGAATTTAACAAGGTGGCCAAAGCTGCAACAGAAGACTTGATATAGCCGACTTTAGTAACTCTTATTCATCGTCACTTTCTCTATTCCATATTATCCTATCCCTTTTAATTGCCTCTTTCGAGATTCTGGGACATCGAGGAAGGAATTCGTTTCCCTTACCAACAGGAATATCTCTTATTTGCCGCGGTTTCGGCACACAGAGGGATTACCAAGGAATAACAGGGATAATATTAAATGTATAGGAAAAATAATAATAAAATCACATTTAAAATATGTTATTGACTGTTCAATCAAGTAGTCACCGTGGCTCAATCGGTAGCGTCCGCAACTCTGAGGCGTCAGGTCGAGGGTTCGCTCCCCGTCACGGTCTGAGGTCAGCAAGGGCATGCACTCAGGGTAACGATTGCATCTGCCAAAACAAGTCCTTCGCAAGAAGGCAACCGTCTTAGCCCTTGGTAGAAAAGGGAGTCCGTGACGTAAAACCGGAACAACAACAACAACAACTGTTTAATCAAGACTTTGTGTTTGACGACAGCGAAGCGCATATATCGCATCCGTCCGTAACCGGCAAACAATTGATAATTTTGTTCTTTAATCATGTAATTATAGCAATGCAGATATGTACTTAGTGTTGAACACATCCGTCAGTAACCTCTCTCTCTCTCTCTCTCTCTCTCTCTCTCTCTCTCTCTCTCTCTCTCTCTCTCTCTCTCTCTCTCTCTCTCTCTCTCTCTCTCTCTCTCTCTCTCTCTCTCTCTCTCTCTTTTTTTTTCTCTGGCCGAAAAGATTTTGTACCTAGAATCCTGTTGATTTCGATTCAGTCGATCAGAGTCGATCTTTATATGTTTGTCTACTCTTTAACTTGCAATATTTCAGTCTCTGTACTTACCCATTTATATGTCTGTATCTCTGTGTATCTGTGTTTATCTTTATTGTATTTCTTTTTGCAATACTTCATACCTTTTTGAAAATCACATGAAATTATTAGTTATTATCTTTTTTTTTTTTTTTTTTTTTTAACTGAGATTAAATATAACTAATTTTCCTTTTAGTCCTGAATCAGCTTTCAAGTTAGCATTGTAAGTGAGTATATCATTAGATGCACGGGTTCAATAGTAGATCAGAATCTACTTGAGCTAGGGTGCTTAGTAAAGCCAATTATGACTGTCTGACAATTTGTCTTTTTATCCATTAATAATTTTGTAATTTTTCTACTTTTTTCTATTTTGTTTTCGATTTCTAATCCTCTCCCCCATAAGTTTCCGATTTCTAACCCTCCCCCCATAAGTGGCGCCAAATACGTCAACTTATATTCTACAAAATGATTTCAAGGAAACATACTCGTCAGTCCTGTATTACATTGATGACGATCGAAAAAAAAAGGGCCACAATATTCTCATTACCTGAACAATGCAAATGGTACACACACACACACACACACACACGCACGCACGCACGCACGCACGCACGCACGCCACACACACACACACACACACACACACACACACACACACACACACACACACATGTTTTGTCTCTGAATTCATAATGGATTTAATTATTATATGATAAAGAGATGACTGACATTAATTTACGAATAAAATTATCTTGAAATATGCACCTAGAATATTCTTTTATTCTCCCAATAGGTAGGGGGGTTTTGTTAGACACAAATAATGAAATGATTAATACTTGTGCAGAGAAATTAGTCAGTAAGGGTTCAGTAAATAGTGGGTCAAATAACTGGGAGTCTAAGGATAAGAACCATTTGTTACATAGAACAAATATTAACAAAAAGAATAGCCACAAGAAGGGTGAAGCTAGAGAAAGTTTAAAAGTATATTATACAAATAGCCGTAGTTTAGGTAACAAGATAGAAGAACTGAGAGCCATAGTATGTAGTGAGAGACCGGATATAATATGCATTAGTGAAAGTTGGATTAAATTAGAAAGCAAACACCTTAAAGCTGAGTACATAATTACAGGATATAAACTTTATAATGCTGATCGTAGTGCAGATAAAAGAGGGGGAGGGGTAATTATGTATATTAAAGATAGCCTCAGAAGCTGCATTAAGTCTGGAATTAAGACAAATCTAAATTCAGAAACCTTATGGGTTGAAATTAAAAATAATATAGAAAGTCTAGTTGTAGGAGTAGTCTACAGACCACCTGATCTAGATAATATAGAGTCGCAAGTTATATACGATGAAATTTCTAAAGTGAGCAGGTCAAATAGAGTTTGCATTGTAGGCGATTTTAATTTTAGACATATTAACTGGGAAACCATAACAGGTGATAGTAGCTCTAAGGAGTTTTTGGAAGTAGTAGAAGACAATTTCCTTTCTCAGCATGTACATGAAGCAACACGGGGGGTGAATACACTAGATTTAGTTCTTAGTAATAGAGAGAATATGGTTACAAATTTAGAAGTTGGTGAAAAATTGGGCAACAGTGACCATGATTCCATTAGATTTAACATAATTTTCAAGGAAACTATAAAGGAAAATAAGAATATTGTTCCAAACTTTAGAGCAGGAGATTTTGAGGGCTTAAAATCTAAATTATCAAATGAGGTATGGGAAGGGATTTCTGGGGTACAGATGTGGGTAGTTAATCTAGCAGGTCAGGTCGCAGGTAGCGGATTACCCCGAAATTTGGGTACCACATGCCAAGGATTATCACAAGATAAGATCAATACATTAAATTCTCTCACAGGAAAGAACAGCAGCCCGTCAGTTAATATAAATTTGGATGAGGAATATAACAATTTTGTCATGACTCTTAAGAATAGTCAGAGAGACTATATTCCCATGAAACATTGCAGATCAAGAAAAAATGACCCTAAATGGATGAACAATAGAATAAAGAATCTTATAGGTATTAAAAGAGGAATATACAGGAAACTAAAAAGAGGTGAAGAGCAGGTGAGGCAGCAATATATACAGTTAAACAGGGAAGTTAAAAAGATAGTTAGAGAGTCGAAAAGAAAATACGAAGTTAGAATAGCAGGAGAAGCTAAAGAAAATCCTAAAGGGTTTTATCAACATTATCAAACAAAATTTAAGGAAAAAGTCGGACCAATTGAAGTAGCCAATGGCCATATCACAGATGACGATAAAGTGATGTGTACATGTTTAAATGATTATTTCTTATCTGTATTTACAAATGAAAACTTGGAAAATATTCCGAAAGTAGAATCCATTTACAGAGACAGTCCCGATAATATACTTAGTTCAATAAATATTACGAGAGAGGAGGTAATAAAAGAAATAGATAAATTAAAGGCTCATAAATCTCCGGGACCTGATGGAATATATGCTAGAATATTAAAGGAATGCAAGGAAGAGCTTAGTTGTCCTCTAACTGCATTATTTAATAATTCAATAAAATTAGGATCGGTACCCATGGAGTGGAAATTGGCAGATGTGGTACCAATATTTAAAAAAGGAGAACGTGTTAAAAAGAATAATTATAGGCCGGTAAGTTTAACGTCAACAGTGGGTAAGATTCTAGAATCCATAATTGCAAATAAAATAAGGGCACATCTAGAATTACACAGACTGATAAAACTTTCACAACACGGGTTTCTTAAGGGTTTTTCGTGCCTTACAAACTTACTGTCTTTTTATTCAGAAGTTTACGAGGCAGTAGATTGTGGCAAAGAATATGATACAATATATCTAGATTTTAGCAAAGCTTTTGATAGAGTTCCTCACAAAAGATTAGTTAAAAAGCTGGAAGCTCATGGTATAGGAGGAGCTGTGCTCAGATGGATCAAACAATGGTTAAAAGACAGAAAACAGAGGGTTTGCTTAAATGGAGAGAAATCAGAGTGGGGCTCGGTTACAAGCGGGGTACCACAAGGCTCGGTACTGGGTCCTCTATTATTCATCGTATATCTAAATGATCTGGATTCGGATATCAGTAGTAACCTAAGTAAATTCGCAGATGACACTAAAATAGGTAGAACTATAAATGGAAAAGAAGACATTCATGCTTTACAGGAAGATCTAAATAGATTATCTGAATGGTCGGACAAATGGCAAATGGAATTTAATGTTGAAAAATGTAAAGTAGTTAAAATGGGTACTATAAAAGACAATACTAGTTATAAGCTAAATAACCATGAAATCATGAGTTCTCAGTGTGAAAGGGATTTGGGAGTTCTTGTGAGTAGTAGTCTTAAGCCAAGAGAGCAATGCACAGCAGTCAGAAATAAAGCAAACAGAATTTTAGGATTTATCTCAAGAAGCGTCAGCAATAGGACGGAAAAAGTTATTTTGCAGCTCTGTCTTGCATTAGTTAGGCCCCATTTAGATTATGCTGTGCAATTCTGGTCACCCTATTATAGAATGGAAATTGAATCCTTGGAGAGAGTGCAACGAAGAATGACCAAGATGATACACAATATCAGAAATCTACCATATGAGGACAGATTAAAAAAACTTAATCTACATTCTCTAGAGAGGCGAAGAGTTAGGGGGGATATGATTGAAGTGTATAAATGGTTTAAAGGGATTAACAATGGAGATATTAATAAAGTTTTAAAAATTCATGATCAAACCAGAACTCGTAATAATGGATTTAAGCTTGATAAATTTAGGTTCAGAAGGGAAATTGGTAAAAATTGGTTTGGTAATAGAGTAGCTGATGCATGGAACAAGCTTCCTAGTAGGATAGTAAATGCCAATACCTTAGACACCTTCAAATGTAGATTAGATAGACATATGACAGAGGTAGGGTGGGTATGAATAGGTTAGTGCTTATTAGAAAAATCATAAAAAGAAAAACAGAATAAATAAGTAGAGTAGAATAGAATAGGTTAGACATGCTGAAAATACAATTCAAAAATGGAGCTGCCTCGTGTGTGCCAGTAGGCATGTTGCAGTGTCCTCTATTCTTATGTTCTTATGTTCAATAACCTTTCTGTATGACGTACAATCTGAAAAATAGCACAAATTTGATGAGATCTATCAGATAGAGTAGACATTCCCAAAACACTTAAATAAATGAGTTAATTAGATTATAATTATATTATTAAAATCTTAAGTACACAATAAACCCTTTTATAATAGATTAATTTGGATTAATTATTCTTGTCGCCAGTAATTGGCGACGGCTCTGAAGGCACCGGGCGAAATGTCAAAGCCCGAGTCCTCTTAAATTTATCCGTAATCCCAAAGATTCTGGACTGTCATATTTAATTGAAACTTTATTTTAGGTTTGATTATTTTATGTATTTTAATTTATTTATTTTATATGTAATTGTATATATGAAGCCAGGAAAAAGTCTCAAAAAATCACAGGGAAAAATGACACATTAGGAAAAGTTTGTGAAATTGACCTTACCCAACCTAATCTGTTATGTTTTAATTTGCCTAAGATACTATATGAATATTATGTTTTCACACTTATGTGATTTCCAGAATTAGGACATATGTGTTCAGTACGTATGGGTCACGTATTGTCACTTAATACATATTTTTATATAGGTTTTTATAGCATTTATATGAAATATATCTTACTCTTTCCGTAATTTTTTTTTTTTTTATAAAAATGTGACAATCTGTTATTTTCTCTGTGACTTTTATTCCACTCACCTCATTGTATATATACATATATATATATATATATATATATATATATATATATATATATATATATATATATATATATATATATATATATATATATAATGCCTAATAAACATAGGTCATCTACAAAAGAAAATTAATCGATGGACATGTGACACCTTTTCAAGACTGCTCCGTATTGTTTTAATATGGTCTCTTGATTTAACAGTTTTTTCCCCCTCATAAGACATATGTAAATATAAGAATACAATTTTGGCTAATTTCGAACTAGTTGAAAGTATTTATTTTTTCCAAAAGATTATCACTTACCTCTTTTGTCATACATAGTAGGTATCATAAGTCCCAGGTTCAAGTCCCGGTCGGGGTAAAAATTATATATATATATATATATATATATATATATATATATATATATATATATATATATATATATATATATATAAGTAAGCGCAAACTGTTAGCATACAGCACTAAATGGTAAGGAAACCCATCAGTGAAACAACACATAGAAAAAATAACGCTATATATCGGGTCCTAACTTAACCCCTTCTCAAGCACACTCACTTGTACTTGAGAAGGGGTCCAGTTAGGACCCGAAATATAGCGTTATTTTTTCTATGTGTTGTTTCACTGATGGGCTCCTTATCATATATATATATATATATATATATATATATATATATATATATTATATATATATATATATATATATATATATATAAGTTAATTAATTACTAAATTAATAGATAAAGACGTAAATATTGAGGAGAGAAAGAATGAAAGACTACAGGACGCTGTCATAAGCCAAGCTCAATTCTGTTCTCGTGATTCCCGCAAACAAAATATATTTGGATACTTTGATCCCAGACGGATGGGAACAATAAATAATGTACGTTGCATTTGGAAGAGAGAGAGAGAGAGAGAGAGAGAGAGAGAGAGAGAGAGAGAGAGAGAGAGAGAGAGAGAGAGAGAGAGAGAGAGAGAGAGAGAGTTTTGTTAATTATCACAAAATAGAATCTACTATAATTTAGTGTATGAAAATAAGTAAATGAAGAAAGTGGAATCCATTACAAAATCTGTTAATAGAGCTTTTTCTCCAGAAAAAAAAAATAAAGTGTAGCAGTCAAGAGGTCAAAAACCCTTTAGTCAGCGAGCAGAATGGGCCAAAATATCCCAAAATAAAGTTGAACATTGGGGAAGTCAATAATCCAAAGTTTTGTGTTCATGATATGAATCCATTTTAAACTATTCAAAGTGTGTTGGTGGGGTTGGGGGTAGCAGGTTAGGTTAAGAAGATTTAAGTGTTTTTTATGTTACTGTATAATACATCGGTGTTATTCCTTAATACGCTCATATGATTTAACAGCTGAGCAGTATGACTTGTCTGGTAAATATTTATAATCCATAAATAGAGAGTATATTAGAATCTTTTTTTTTTTTATCATATTTTGATTAAAATGATAGTTACATTGTTCTTGTAATTAGACACCACTGCAAATATATTCTAATATGGTAGGAAAAGCCCACTGAATAAAACATCGAATATATATATATATATATATATATATATATATATATATATATATATATATATATATATATATATATATATATATATATATATATATATATATATATATATAAAGTACTTATTAATTTCGTGACCTAAACTGATCACCTTCTCAAAGTACAATAGCAAGAGATATGCTAATATCATAAAGCGTTTTTAGGCCAGGAGGGTGTGAAATCTGTAAGATAGACTGTATGACTGACAGGCCTCGGACATTTGTCCCTTAGGATAATTACCCCCTAGGACAGACACGTAGCTCTGATCAAAAATTAAGAAAGTATAAACGCTGTGTGCTAAACACCTTCAGTTTATCTAACTTTTTTCACCTAACATGCGTTTCATTTGTAATGTTTTATTTATGAACCTTGATAAAAACAGTACTGAGGAAGGGTATCCCCCCTTGATCTTCCAGTTCCAAACTGTGTTCACCCCCCTACGGGTAGGGGGACTAATTGTGACTCAAAACGACAATAGATTTTCTCCGCTGCATGCAAAAGCAGACTAGAGATCATCTATCAGGTGACTTGAGAGAATGAGAGAACTGAATGCTTAGGCCCGATTTCTTAAACAGTGTAAACCTAGGATACCACATTGTTAGCTAGACACCCACAAATGGATTTCATAAACGCATCTGACGCGGTTCTGTGTATGGCTAGGATCCAAATGGATTTCATAAACGCATCTGACGCGGTTCTGTGTATGGCTAGAATCCCGCAAGGGGTCCTAGCCATACACAGAACCGCGTCAGATGCGTTTATGAATTCCATTTGGATCCTAGCCATACACAGAACCGCGTCAGATGCGTTTATGAAATCCATTTGTGCGTCAGATGCGTTTATGAAATCCATTTGTGTGTGCCTAGCTAACTAACAATATGGTAGCCTAGGTTTACACTGTTTAAGAAATCGGGCCTTAATGTCTGTACAGGAAAAAAAAATAGTGAATAATTTCTTCACTTTTTTTTATTTACCATAAAGGAGAGCAAATAAATAATAACGCAAAAAGGGTTCCAGAAAATATGTTAATTCAAGTGAGACAACGAGTATTTAGCCTTGTTTGTTATTATTACAAAGGAGAAAAGGTTTTATTAAAGCAGAGTAGTACAAGCGTGTTATTTCGCCATTTTTATTTTTTCAATAATTCAGAGCTGAAGAAAAATAAATTTAATTTACATAGAGGGGAACCAGGAGAATTATTTCACTATTTTAATTTGTTATAAAGTTATAACGTTGGAGAGCTAAAAGTTTTATTTCTCTCTCTCTCTCTCTCTCTCTCTCTCTCTCTCTCTCTCTCTCTCTCTCTCTCTCTCTCTCTCTCTCTCTCTCTCTCTCTCTCTCTCTCTCTCTCTCTCTCTCTCTCTCTCTCACGCATTCATTCACAAAATCACACACACACACACACACACACACACACACACCACACACACACACACACACACACACACACACACACACACACACATAATGGAGATGTGCGAAGCGGATTATGACAACGTTTCGTGTGATGGATGTTGTTTGTTGTGGTTTCCTGTGAACCTTCATATTTTATTAACCTTTTGGAAATTTTGCTAAATTTTTACAGCTTCCGTTCACGGATAAGCTTTATCTTAATACATTGTATTATTACTTATTTTTTTTTAATTTGACATTTATATGCTTATTAATTTTATGGGGTATTCATTTATTTATATTGTGGTCATTATTTATATATATATATATATATATATATATATATATATATATATATATATATATATATATATATATATATATATATATACTAATTTACTTTAGATTCTTTATTTTATTTTTGTATTATTATTTATAAGATATTTGTATCCCCCCTACAATAGTCCTTTGCAGTTTCAGTATGATGTGCAAGCTCTCAAAGGCCCAGCCTTTATCATTCGGCATATTGTAATACAGTGTTAAGAGAATCAGCATTCAAAGAGACAATTGTTAGGAAGAACGAAAATTATAATTTTTGCCAAAAGTGAGAATCCTCAAGAATGGGTGTTGAAAGCTTATTCCTTGATGCTTGTCCTGTATACATACTTTTCTGTATACGTAATATATACAGAGAAATGAACCTCATAGACATACGTACTCACAAGTATACATCCACGTGGAATAAAATTACTGTGATAATTTTCATAAATTATTATGATAAATTTGAACTCAGGATAACGATTACATCTGCCAAAACAAGTCTTTCGCAAAAAGGCAACCGTCCTAGCCCTTAGTTGAAATGGGATTTCGTGACGTAAAACCGAAAAAAAAACCATTATGATAAATTTGAAAAGATATTTTTTGGAAGAGGAGATTTCGTAAACTTTTCTGTTGATGCATAAGATTATATGCTTATAAATGAATAATTTTCACCCTGCAAAACAGCTTAGAAAAGGTGAGAAATGATTGGTTAAGAAGTCCAAGAGAAATAGTTCTGTACTTTTGTTTTTGGTTGTGTGCACCTTGCTAACTGCTACGGGATATGGCTTCATGGAAGGTAAGACAGTTGCCCCTTAGGACAATTGACCCATAGAACAGTTGCCCCTCCAATATTCAGATGTGAGTACTATAGATTACAGTTTTATATTTCACACAACTGTTTCGCACATCTTTTGCTCATTACAAGTGATGACTATTTGTCAAGCGCATACTTAACCAAACCTAACCAAACCTTGCCTATCGTAACCAATATATTTCACTTCAGTATTATCAAGGGAGGTTTGTCAGATATGTATGAAAAGTTTAGGGCTATTATCCTAGAGACAACTGTCCGTACCACGGCTTTATATGCTATATTATTATTATTATTATTATTATTATTATTATTATTATTATTATTATTATTATTATTATTATTATTATTATTATTATTATTATTATTGTTATTATTATTATTATTATTATTGCTTTGTTGTTGTTGTTTTCAGTATTATCTCTCACACCTAATTCTAAAGACAGGTGTTAATCTGAATGTGAAAGATTAGCGTTATAGAGATGGGCCAACTCAACCCTTCCTACCTGAACAGTTATCTACTACCTTTATCTACCTGAACCCTGTGAGGAGGACAAAAGTAAACATGCCTCCTACCTAACAGCACACACACACACACACCTACCTGCGAAACATCTGTTATCTGCCCAAGCCTATTACCTATCGCATCTGTCGCCGGTCTGATAACAATGCCCTTGTTGACTTTGAATCATGTCGAGATTTTGTGATGCCTCTTTAACTCGCATGTGGAATATATATATATATATATATATATATATATATATATATATATATATATATATATATATATATATATATATATATATATATATATATATCGGAGGGGAAGAATACCTCCTCCGTGTTTCACTGCGTGTCGTATTAGTCACCTAAATGGGGGACTGGGAATCCCCACATTGTATATTTTATTTACTCAGACACCTTTTTATGGGGGGGATTATGCCCCATCTATCTATCTAGCTACCTACATGTAGATACATACATACATACATGCATACATACACACATATGCATGTATGCATACATGCATGCATGGATACATACATACATATATACATACATGCATACATACATACAAATAGGATCGTAACCAAGCACAAAATTTACTCTTTGGTTCTTGATTTTTCTCTGCCACGGCTTCACTTCTCGGGTAGAAGACTCTAGCTAGGGACCCCAGTCCCCCCTCTCTCAATATCGTGAAAATTAAAAAATTTAATTACCCTTCTTAGATAATTTAACTCGCTATTAGTACTGCTGTATCTTACCTTTGCATTCTTAACTTTGCAATAATAATAATAATAATAATAATAATAATAGTAATAATAATAATAATAATAATAATAATAATAATAATAATAATAATAATAATGATAATAATAATATGAATGATGGTGATGATAACAACATTCACCAGTATCATCATCATCACTATTATCATCACTAATATAATAGAAACAACAACAACATTATCATCATAATCATCACCACCACAATAATAATAATAATAATAATAATAATAATAATAATAATAATAATAATAATAATAATAATGACACAGGAATAAATAAAAAATAAATTAAAATACAATAGTTATATAAAACAAAAATTTATTAGTAAGATATTGATAAAAGCTAATAAGATGAAGCAATAAACAGTTATATATAAAAATAATAAGAAGGAAAACTAAATGAGAGGAATATAATAATGAAGATTATAAAAGTCAATAATATCTGAAATATATGAATTATATATATATATATATATATATATATATATATATATATATATATATATATATATATATATATATGCAAAACATGCATGTGTTCAGTATACATATTTGCAAAACATGCATGCGTACAGTATATATATATTTGCACACTTTCACATTTATGTATTTGCACATATAAATAAATATATACATACACATTAATATTTGTACACATATCTACACTTACATGCATACATAAACACATGAACATACGTAGACATACACATGCATATACGTACATACGCCCATACATATATGGTATATTTACACATACATATATACACAATCATACATGCGAACCTCCATACAAATGTTTATATCTTTTTTATTAGATTGTGACACCGGGCCAATAATAAAATCTACTCTCATCAGGCCTGAGCACGAAGAAAACATAAAGTAAAGAGAAACAGAAATGGAGTGTTGTGACTTGTCAGATGTGAGGGGACAATAAGAGATGTGTAACGAATATCCAAGAATATAAATATTCATGTATGCTAAGAAAGAGAAAAAGATAAGAAGATGAAAGTGTTAATTGAAAAATGAAAGAATAAGAGTTAGGACAGCAATAACTGTATCTAAAATTGTCGAGGTAATAGTAAGCCCTTCACTTACCTCGATATTTACACTGCAGGATAAGGCGTGGTAAACACCCCCACCCGACCTTTCTTTATCCATCTTATCGCCCCAGTCGAATTGTTAGTGTACAGTAATCTCTCTCTCTCTCTCTCTCTCTCTCTCTCTCTCTCTCTCTCTCTCTCTCTCTCTCTCTCTCTCCTCTCTCTCTCTCTCTCTCTCTCTCTCTCTCTCTCATGCCACGAAACTGGTGCCAGAAATACGCAATCTCAGTTATGATGAGAGGCTGAGGGAATTAGACTTACCATCACTCGAAACTAGAAGAATGAGGGGGGATATGGTGACAATCTTTAAATTCCTTCATGGTTATGATAGAGTGGATAGGGATCGATATTTTGATATGGCTGGCTCTAGAACTAGAGGTCATAGTTTGAAGCTTCGTAAGAAAACTTCTTTGCAGGATGTAAGGAAATAGTTTTTCAGTGTAAGAGTAGTTGATAATTGGAATTGGCTAAGCGAGGAGGTAGTTAATGCTATCTCAATCCATAATTTTAAGGACAGGTATGATAAGTATGACTAAGTATAAAATGGAACCGATGAGGAGACGGGAAGATACGAGCTTTGGGCTCTTTCCCGTAAACACAATTAGGTAATCACACACACACACACACACACACACACACACACACACACACACACACACAGCTACATCTTTGATAAAACGTAGCTCTCTCTCTCTCTCTCTCTCTCTCTCTCTCTCTCTCTCTCTCTCTCTCTCTCTCTCTCTCTCTCTCTCTCTCTCTATATATATATATATATATATATATATATATATATATATATATATATATATATATATATATATATATATATATATATTATATATATTTGATATATCTGTCTATCTGCCTATCTATCTATCTATCTTTATCTATCTATCTATCTACCTATCTGTCTATCTATCTATCTAAACATTATCTGTCTGTCTCACTCAAGCTTCATCTTTGTTGTAAAGCTAAGAATAGGCTTCATGATGAGGTTTTCCACTATCCTTCCCTCCTTATCCCAGAGATGTTTTGGTGAAGAGATGCAATGCGAACCACCTGGTAGAATCAAGCTTAAGAATATTGTATGAACGTGAGTCAGGCATTTCTCCAGTATGCTACAGAGTTTCCATGCCCAGTTCTTTTCATATTCCCATAACTACTGTTACCTATACAATCACGTCTCATCTATTCGCCATTAATTTTTTTTTTATGCCCAAGCAGTACCTCTGTCCCTTTCACACCTTTCCCTTCAGTCGTGTTCCATTCCTTGGTCCCCTTACACAGCATCATCCAGGTGTCCACTCGCGGAAGAGGAAGAAGAGGAAGGGAAGAAAATAATAATAAAGTGAGAAGCTGAACAAGTAGGGGGATGGTGGTGGTGGTGGGGAGGGGGGGTTGGTCTTTGATAACTCCCGCTGGGCCCTGTGTTGTTAAACGTCGTAAGGGAAAGATTTATCCAATACTTTACGATGCTTTAAAGATATTTATGATGGGTGATGTATGCGACGTTTCACAGCTAACCCCCTTCCTACCCTCATACCCCTTCCCCTGGTGCTCCCCTACCCTTATTCTCTTCCTTCCTTCCTTCCTTCTTTTCATTTCTCTCCATTTCTCTTCCTTCTTCATCTTCCGAAAGGGATGTGTTTTTGTCATAAGAGATCGAACTTCAAGAGATTTTGCCGCTTCGCTACGAGAGGAGAGAGGAAGGGCTCGTAAATGGAAGGAACTGGAAGAAGAAAAGAAAGATAAGGAGAGAATAATAAATGGCGATAAATTAAAAAGAGTAAGAAAATGGAGAGGAAGGGATATATAAGGATGTGATAATATAGGCATAAGGGAAAATAAATAAACTCTGTTTAAATGGAAAGTCTTAGGAAATAAGACTAGGAAGAAGGAAAAGAGAGAGAGAGAGAGAGAGAGAGAGAGAGAGAGAGAGAGAGAGAGAGAGAGAGAGAGAGAGAGAGAGAGAGAGAGAGAGAGAGAGAGAGAGAGAGAGTTGTTTGCAGGTTGGGCAATATAATGTCGATAATGTCGGAATGAGACACTTTGACACGTAGATCAGAATAAAAATTACTCGCTTCCTATTCCTTCCTAAATTCATATATAGCAACAATCAAAATAATGTAAAGATACTATTTAATCATTAACCCCACACATCTATTAGTGTTACTGGCTAAGTCCGATATCTGTACAGGGACGACCATACGAAGGACTCCACTAACCTCTCCTAATTAGCTACAAGTCGTTCTTGCAAAGAGAAATTGTAAGAACCACCTTTGTAGATGATATCTCGAGACCTAATTGGAACCGATGCGTTGTGTCTGCTGAACTACTGAAAAAAAAAAATTATTCAGTCTTAGAAAAACTTTGTGATTTTTTTAAATGAATAAAATAATTTGTTGATAAATACTTTATGTAATTTATGATTATTGATAAATAATTTAAGTTATTTATAATTATTTATCTATTTATTATTTTTTACAGTCTGTTATACCATAATTTATCCTGATTTTTTTTATTATATACAAGTGGGATACTTTTCTTTATAGCTGTGTTTTAATATTTATATTTGATTGTGTGTTCGTCAATATCTCAATATTTCTACCAGAATATCTTCTTTTCCATCTTTCTCGATATATCTCTTCCTAAATATCCGTAATAAATTCAAAGAAGATATTACGATATAATAAAACCCGAAAATTACCTCTGTATGTCAATAGCCTGATCGTTTTCTGTATAGAAGAAGAAAAAGACTATATAGGCTATAGTCCAAGGGTCTCTATATATTCGGGGAGGTTCTCAAATGAATAGGTCTATAGGTGAAGAGGATTTGTTGGGCCTAGTATAAAGTTATTTACCGGGAGCCGACGTTTATGACAGGTAATTGTCCTCTGCCGATTATTTATTTGGCCAACGGATGTTATGTATGTAAATAATACAGGAATAAAGAGAGAGAGAGAGAGGGAGAGAGAGAGAGAGGAGAGAGAGAGAGAGAGAGAGAGAGAGAGAGAGAGAGAGAGAGAGAGAGAGAGAGAGAGAGAGAGAGAGGCTCTCGTTGTCTTCACAAAGTAGCTCCAGCGGTGTATGTATGCATATTGTTAATTGTCATAAGCGGAGCTGAGTAATTTATATAATAATAATAATATTAATAATAATAGTATTAATAATAATAATAATAATAATAATAATAATAATAATAATAATAATAATAATAATAATAATAATAATAATAATAAATAATAATAATAATAATAATAATAATAATAATAACAATAATAATGATAATAATAATTATCATTATCATCGTCATTATCATCATTATCGTTCTTATAATAATAGTAATGATGATGTTGATGCTTGAAGAGCGAGTCAGAGTGATTTGACGGAGGTTTACATACAGTAGGTGAAGCAATCATAGTGACCATTTTTTTTTTTTTTTCATCCTCACGTACGAATATCCATGATTATAGTAAGGCAAGATTTATTTGTGTGTATTCAATGACTCAGTCACTTTTTCAGTGTTCTGTTGGTATCTTATGATACATTATATATATATATATATATATATATATATATATATATATATATATATATATATATATATATATATATGTATATATATATATATATATATATATATATATATATATATATATATATATATATATATATATATATATATATTTATTTTTTTTTTATTTAAGGCAAAACTGAGATACTCACTCATCATAGACTTCACACATCTAATGGTGTACTCATCGAGTATGTGCACAGATGACATCTCCATCACCCTATAACTAATTTGCTCTGACGAAGAGAGACTGTGATTTTCTAAGTGGGAACCAGGCGCTATATCGATTAATCTACGATTTAATTTCATTATAAATCCAGTTTCAGGTTGTTATATCCATCACACTTCTGACAGGTCATAACACTCCTCATCTCTGTTTCTCTTTGATTTCTTTCTTATGTCTGTCTTTTTTATTGTTTTCCATTCTCTTATTTCTGCTTTATCCTTAAGCTGCTACTTTTTCTTGGTTTCCGGGCCTGATGAGGGCAAGTTTCTTTGGCCGTCCCGGTTTCAAACTCCTAAGAAAAGTGATACTTATTAATGTATACCTTACAGGCGACTTTTGTTTGACTTCTGAGTGTCTTAATAAGATAAAAATTTTAATGATTTTCTTTCTGAATATTCTAACCTGATATTTACAAGAGACTGAACATTATTTTCAGGTATGCTACGGGTCATCTTTATACCAGTACCTTACCTGTTGAATAAAGTGAGTCACCCACAGATGCGCCTACAATAATAGGTTATTGTGCTTCGCCCCTTACTACCTACCTTGCTCCCTCATCCCCCACATGCACCCCCCCCTCGTACTCCCTCTCGGCCTCTGCCATTATGTCTCTTGTATATACCCCTTCTCTTATTATTACGTTGGGTATAAGGAGAGAGAGAGAGAGAGAGAGAGAGAGAGAGAGAGAGAGAGAGAGAGAGAGAGAGAGAGAGAGAGAGAGAGAGAGATTTATATGGACAATCTTATTATTACTCATTTATTTCCTATATTATGCCTACGTATTGCCTATTGACTTTGATTACGTACCAGAGGATATATTCGTATTTTTTTATAATACACATATCACTATTAGTCTCTGGTAATAATTTATTTTTAACTAATTAAGAAACTTATAACTACAATTTTCCAGAGCCCGTTTGAGTATCACCATATTCAGAAGCTCTTAATTAAATAAGTAAGGTATGAACCACTTATTACCGAAATGGCAATATTCAGCTAAACTGACCATAAAACACTTTAAACGTTCATAAAAGACTTTTCTTGTTAATTTATTCTAGAACATGAGTTACAAGGCAAAACTGGAAAAGCCTATCAAAAAAGTTAGCAAAATAATTGTATATGTGATACTAGGGTTTACCGTGTTCATACTAGGGTTTACCGTGTTCAGTAAAATAAATACAAATAAGATTAAAAATTAGTGACTTTCCTGTCTTTTGGAGAGTGATTTTCAAAGGTAGTGAGTGTGTAAGATGTAATCGCCGTGGCTCGAGCGGTAGCGTCCGCGACTTTGAGGCGTCAGGTCGAGGGTTCGCGCCCCGTCACGGTCTGAAGTTAGCAATGTCATGCACTCAGGGTAACGATTACATCTGCCAAAACAAGTCCTTCGCAAGAAGGCAACCGTCCCAGCCCTTGGTTGAAAAGGGAGTCCGTGACGTAAAACCGGAACAAGTGAGTGTGTAAGATGAAGTGTTTCATTGCAGCAGTTATGGGAAGTGTTACTTGTGACGGGTGTTGTTTTACGTGGGAAGGGCCAGATAGATGAACAAGCCAACGTAATAGTGCAGTGTCGAAAATACAGCGTGGAAGATAGTAAACAAAGTCACGTGGTAAAGAGGGGAAATGCGATTGAGTCAGTTTCCAGTAGATTTGTAGAGCTTCAAGAGATGTTCCAGATTCGAGCTATTCTCATGAAAGGAAGGTATGTGTGCAGTAGAATTATTTGATCTTGACACTATTGTGACAATATGTGAATAAGGTGGCCATTATGGCAGTATATTTGATTTATATTAATTAAAAATCATAGATTATGACCTGAGGATGGAGATGCCAGGTAGGAGAGGGAGAGATAGGTCAAAGAGGTTTATAGATGTATTGAGGGAGGACATGAGGGTGTGTAGTGTAACGGAGACAAAACACAGATAGGGCGATATGGAGACGATTGATCTGCTGTGATGACCCCTGACGGAAAAAACTGAAAAATTT
Organism: Halocaridina rubra; assembly: GCA_037179515.1. NCBI lineage: Eukaryota > Metazoa > Arthropoda > Malacostraca > Decapoda > Atyidae > Halocaridina > Halocaridina rubra. The sequence continues at coordinate 69,342 of JAXCGZ010011615.1, read as the reverse complement.
GATGATGATATGTTAAGCAAATGGAAGACCAGGATTATATGCATTTTATCAAGTTTATTTTGCATTTTAATGTTCATTTTTATTACATATTTTTAACTAACAAAAGAAGCTCATAGCATAATTGAGGCCCCAAGTAATTCAGAAAAAAATGATGACCCACTCTGTGTCTTTCTCAATTTTTAATTGATTTAAATTATCTTATCTTTACATTCAAAATGACTTCCAAACAGTTTTAATTATTATACTTCGTGGCACTCTAGACTCACACAATACCTTATTACTTCTTCTTCATTGATATTTTATGTGAGATTCTTCACCTAAGACGACTTTTATCACTAGGACAAATTATTTACCATGTTCAAGAAATGTTACGTCTTCTGATTCCCTACTTTCCGTTCATCCCATAATGTTATATAAAAATTAAGCCAAACTACTCATGATCATAGATATAATATTGGAATTTAATATACAAATCACTCTATTTGAATTCTGGTTTACTTAGAGGAAAATAATATTGTCCAAATTAATCAGTATATATATATATATATATATATATATATATATATATATATATATATATATATATATATTATATATATATATATATTATATATATATATATATATATATATATTGCATTGCATTCACAGTTTTATGAATTTAGAGAGAGAGAGAGAGAGAGAGAGAGAGAGAGAGAGAGAGAGAGAGAGAGAGAGAGAGAGAGAGAGAGAGTGAGAGAACTTTGGTTGTGAATGGAAATTCTAAGGTTATGACTCGAGGAAAAACAAAAAAAATATAAGGTAAAGATGATTTTTTATTTGTGCATTGAATATAGCCCAGCGAATGGAGCTAGAAATAGCCTAACTTTAAGGCGTAGGACAACGTAGCCGAGGCTTGAGGAATATCGAAAGTCGAAGAGGATATAGTAACGAGAGTTGCAATTTTCTGTCCTGTGAATTCCGGTGCAGATTGCCCCCCGTTATACGTGCAAAAAATGAAGTCCTTTGCCATGTTGCCTCACAGAGAAGGGTGTTAAACAGATACTGGACATATCAGGGCCCAACAGCGTATCCTGTACCTATACAATTCCTTCACCATTGTGGATCTTTTTATATGGTCACACGTGTGTGCAGTTCTACGATTTTAACGAGTTCGCTGCCTAGTTGTAGTTTACCATGTAAACGCGAGAAAAATATTTTTTGGCAAAGGATCATTTATTTTTTTTTCAAATATGACTTCATTATATGTTTTGATCTTCCCCTTTCAGTTAAAGAAAATTAAAAAAAAAATTGTAAAGTGCACAATTTTTCTCAAATCTTCTTTAAGAATGTTCATGTTTATTAAATATCTATAAAAATTATTTTCCTTATATTCGCGAGTGAAATTTCCGTTTCATCCAAGAAAAAACACAAAATTAATGAGGGACTGAAGATGAACCCACCTTAATGAAGGTAATTAATAGTAAATTTGCATGAATTTATGTGCGTTCTGGGATAATTGTAGATGCTGGAAATGCGAATTATTCGCAAATTAAGGAAAATATAACTATAAAATTCTGTTACCAAGTAATTTATGTCTCAAATACATTGGAGGACACATTTTCTCCTGTAGGACCTCATCTCAGGTAATCTCTTTTCTATAGCCTTTTTTTTTCAACCTCTCCCTCTTTACCATTTGATTCCCTCTTTTATATCTCTTTTTGTGATTTACCTATGACTACCCATCTAAGCTGCAGAAGGAAAAAGGCGAGAGTCACTCTAAATTCACTCAAGGATATTGCAACACCCCTTTTTGGGGTCTGGCTTCCACAGCTATAGATGGCTGAAGAAGATTCCAGCATGG
>JAXCGZ010011615.1:60000-62500 GCA_037179515.1 Halocaridina rubra | reverse complement strand
TAATAGTAGCAGTAGTAGTAGTAGTTATTATCGTTGCTGTTGTTGTTTTTTCTTCTACTTCTTTTACTTCTGCTTTTTTTTTATTCTTCTTTGCATCTAAAGAACCTTAAAAATACTTTTTGAGATAAAACATAGTAGTAGTAGTAGTAGTAGTAGTAGTAGTAGTAGTAGTAGTTACTTTTGTTGTTCATGTAACAGCTCTTCTACTGTAATATATTAATAGGTTAGGGTAAGGAGAGGTCAGTGAGTGAGGTCAAGAAAGTGAATGAACCTGTTGGTTATTGAGATCTGAGTTATAGCATTCATAGCCGACTGGAGGAGGGGGAGGCAGAGGGAGGGTGTTGATAAGGGTGCCAACGCCATTTTAGTGATATCATTGATTAACTGTAGTGTAAATGGTTGAAATAATTAACACTGTTAGTGATCGAGTTGCTGTAGAAAATTACTACGATGTTATTAGGGAGAGAAGAGTGTAGAGACGAAACACTATATTATATGGTAATAAGATCTGGCAATTATCTTTAGGTATAATTCATATTGTTAATTGCTATACAAGACAAGATAGATAGATAGATAGATAGATAGATAGATAGATAGATAGATAGATAGATAGATAGATAGAGAGAGAGAGAGAGAGAGAGAGAGAGAGAGAGAGAGAGAGAGAGAGAGAGAGAGAGAGAGAGAGAGAAAATGGGGGTTTGTTTTAGGAGTTACTTGGTAGTTGAGGGGTAAAGGGGAGTGCTGTTTCAGCAAATATTGGGTATATAAGTGATCAACCCACACTGTTCGTTGGGTATTACCGGCCCAGACCTCTCCCGAGGAGAATCTGGACCAGTAATAACCACAAAAAAAAACTCATTATATACTGTGAGTGCCATCAGCAGGAGCTCATGTCAGAAAAGATTGTGTCAGTAAAATCAGAAGAACGAGAGGTACAGATTTAGTTTTGTTTATAGAATCTAGAGAAATTTATTGAACCTTATAAATCGTAGTAAAATATTAAAAGACACATACATACAAACAGAGTTGTTGATATTTTATTTTCTTAATAGAATAGCATTACTTTCTATCAGTTTATCAACACTGATTTACACCAAGGCTGTGGCATCAAATGTGATATAATTACTCAAAGAAAAACACGTACATATATTTTTCATTTAACTCATTGGGTTGTTTACATGTGTACATCAATGGTTTTAGAGCAGATTTATAAAGGGTTGGTGGTTAGAGAGAGAGAGAGAGAGAGAGAGAGAGAGAGAGAGAGAGAGAGAGAGAGAGAGAGAGAGAGGTGAATTAGCAATATGCAGATAGTTAAAAAAAAAAAAATCGACTCTATTCCACAGCAGCAGCCACAATATATTTTGCCCAGATGACCATTTATTAATAGCAAAAGTTCGCTGATATTGGTAGCAAAAGGTTAACGTTGCGTTTACAAAAGAATGTCACCAAACGACTTGGTTATTAGCTGCTGATTAATATCAGTGAAGATTTTGCTTCTCATGCAACCTTGTGTGTGACTTTGGCCCGATTTCTTAAACAGTGTAAACCTAGGATACCATATTGTTAGTTAGCTAGACACACACAAATGGATTTTATAAACGCATCTGACGCTGTTCTGTGTGTCTGGGATCCCGTACGGGATCCTAGACATACACAGAAATCTGTAGTGTGCGATTACTTTTACATACCGAGACCTACTTGACACATAACTGAAATGTTTCATAAATTTGAAAAACAAATGTTATTGTAAATCCATTCCTGCGATATAATTATTTGTCATTATTTTTGTACACACAAATTACTTTTTGGTTATTATACATTTATGTTGATCGCAAGTAATTCTCGATGGTTTTAATGACTTTGGCCAATCTTTTACATCGCTTATATAGTTCTTTATATAAAATACAATTGTCAGAAGCACAGAAACTGAGTCTATTTTATGAAGCGTCTTTCATAAGCAACAATGTTTAAGTCTTTACATGTTTACATCTGATTTAACGTCATTATCTCTCATATTTTTTTCTCTTTCCTTCCTTTGAAATTGCACTTTGGAATAGATTACCCATGGAGCTTAAATTTGATGACATTAAATAATGTCTGTAGTTAGTAATAACACAATAAAATGCAAAGCTCTGCTTATAAATCGATATTTAATAATGTCTTTAGTGAGTAATAAATAAAAACGCAAAGCTCTGCTGATAAATCGATATTTAATCATGTCTTTAGTGAGTAGTAACACAATAAAATGCAAAGCTCTGATAATAAATCGATATTTAATCATGTCTTTAGTTAGTAGTAACACAATAATACGCAAAGCTCTGCTATAAATCGATAGTTAATAATGTCTTTAGTGAGTAGTAATACAATAACACGCAAAGCTCTGCTTAGAAATCGATATCAAATAATGTCTTGAGTGAGTAATAGCACAACAAAACGCTAAGCTCTGCTAATAAATCGATATTTAATAATGTCTTTAGTGAGTAGTAACACAATAAAACGC
>JAXCGZ010011615.1:52500-55000 GCA_037179515.1 Halocaridina rubra | reverse complement strand
TTGGAGTATGAATGAACACAGGTGGGCACGGAACCTCTATTGTGCCATAGTGGGTACGTGTCTATGGGCATGGTTGGGGTACCTTGGGGTAGGGGTTAATGGTGGTGATGGACTGAAGTAGTGCGAAGGGTTGGAAGGGTATGTATAGAAGGGGGGGGGGTTGGATGGGGGAGAAGGCACACTCGGCAATCGTAACATTTATTTGTTAGTGAGTTACACCTGGTTGCCAAAGCCCTAGTGTAGGGGGGGTGTCATTGTTTGGGGATATAATAAGTGAAAAGGGGAATAAAGAATTAATGCGAAGAATACTAAAATTCAATAGGAAAATGCATGAAAAGCAGATGATGCTGTTGTTCCGGTTTGACGTCACGGACTCCCTGATCAACCAAGGGCTAGGACGGTTGCCTTCTTGAGAAGGACTTGTTTTGGCAGATGTAATCCTTACGCTGAGTGCATGCCTTTGCTAACCTCAGGCCGTGGCGGGGCGCGAACCCTCGACCTGACGCCTCAGAGTCGGAGACGCTACCGACTGAGCCACGGCGACTACTGAAAAGCAGATGATGCAAAGAATAATATTGAGGATGAATGCTTGGCTGGAATATAATTACAACAATAAAGAGCTGACAACTCGGGCTTGAACGTTACTTTAATCGATAGAAGAAAAACAATAAATAAAACTCGGCTTAATGTGAATTGAAGGTCTGTAAATATTTTTGATTTTAAGTCTTTTTATAATTTTGGTAAATCAGTTATATTATTAACCTAGACAATATAGTAATGCATTTAGAGTAGTTGATGGCATATTTTTATATGTCGGCAATATTAGAGATGAACCAACCTTATGGCTAGAAAAATATTTTATTAACCATACTGTTTTTATGTGTTAATAACTGTTTTTGAGTTTTATATCTAGTAAATTATCTTGTACAAAAGGATATCGTTCCTTTTGTCTTATATTTATTTGTTAATTAATTATATTATTAGACAAACAAATAATATTTATAAACAGCTAAAAGCATGATATAAACAACTGGAAATCCATCTCAACAACTGGCGAACAAACTGCTAAAACAATCACAAACAAATAAAAAAAAACAATTGAAACAATGAATGCGCTTTCGTTTGTTTCTGTTATTGTCTAAATGTACACAAAGGCCAAGCGTATAAGTAAAAGTGCCACTTTGAAACACGTGGATTGATGATTTAGTGAACTAGAGATCTTAATGATTTTACGTATAAGCATGCTGGATGTTCGGACGGACAAACTAACAGACATGAGTCAGAAGACATGTTTTATGACTGCAAATCGTTTAGTACCAATAGCTAACTATACAGGTAGTCACTTGGTATTGTAGAAGTTAGTAAGGGCATACACTCAGGGTAACGATTACATATGCCAAAACAAGTCCTTCGAAAGAAGGCAACCGCCCTAGCCCTTGGTAGAAAAGGGAGTTCGTGACGTAAAATCGAAACCAAACCAACTTGGTATTGTAGAAAAAGTTAACAAATAAGGGAATCATTGGTGTTTTTTTTATTTTAGCCAATAAACTGTTTACAGCAAATTGTAAAGAGAAACAGATGTTTGTACTGAAAATGGTGCAAGAAGTCGGGTATTGTCCATACCAACAAAATCCCAGCCATCCAGCACCCAGATAGTATAGGATCAGTTGATGAGTGATATCATGAGTCACTATCACAATTCAACGCAGATGTACTGCATATTTTCTTGATTCTTCCGAATAGTCTGAGTCATCATTGGTGCTAGTCTCGCCAATCAGTACCTCCGGAAAGGCAAATGACCTGCCCTGGTCCTGAAGATCAAATTATCTCCCAAATGGCCTCCATTAAAGAAGCCGACCAATTATAAAAGACGCACCGAAAATTGGCATTTGGCCCTTCTGCCCATGCTGTTTAAAGCATCACAATAAAAAAAATTTTTTATTTGACATTAATATGTCTGTCTTTTTGTGGCTCCGATAATATTGTTAATATCTCTGATGCCGTAGAGATAGCAAATATTTACTTGTTTGTTAATTAATTTTCTGTTCGGTATTTAGTTAGAAGGAATGTGTGTGCTTGTCTTGAAACTCGTTAATATTTTAAGAACACTCCTTTGGTTCCAGAACGTGTTATTATTATTATTATTATTATTATTATTATTATTATTATTATTATTATTATTATTATTATTATTATTATTATTATTATTATTATTATTATTATTATATGAAAGGGAAAGAGTACATTTTATAAATTTATATCCGTGCCATGCTACAGATACTTTCTTTGGCATATATAAAGCAAGTCTTCGACAAACAAGAAATTGAGACACTCATTACATCAGGTGTCTAATCTGAGAATAAGGAAAATATTGATATTATAATTCCAACACGTGAGAGACTTGACGTTCTGTATAAAAGGAATACATTTGCAAGTGTATCTCTAGTTTATGGGAGACTGTTATCGTTGTTATTTGTAATTTTGAGTCACTATTAGTCTC
>JAXCGZ010011615.1:45000-47500 GCA_037179515.1 Halocaridina rubra | reverse complement strand
AGAACTTTCTCCCAAGCCATCAGTTCCTGGGTCGATCCTAAGTATTTTATGAGTAAGCCTAGTCTTTAGCAGAGTGAACTAAGAGAGAGAGAGAGAGAGAGAGAGAGAGAGAGAGAGAGAGAGAGAGAGAGAGAGAGAGAGAGAGAGAGAGAGGAAGTATAGGGAATCCCCGTTAAAATAAGGTATAAGACGAAAGAGAGAGAGAGAGAGAGAGAGAGAGAGAGAGAGAGAGAGAGAGAGAGAGAGAGAGAGAGAGAGAGAGAGAGAGAGAGAGAGAGAGAGAGAGAGAGAGAGAGAGAGAGGAACTGAAGGATTAAGGATTGAAGGATTATGATTCCTTCTTGTCTTCTGTCCCAACACAAAACGAACATCCCACAGGACGTGTCTTTGCGTCGGTTTATGCGTTTGTCGACGTTGTAGTCGTCACCTTTCTTTGACCCACGAACGTGCTTTACCACAATGCGTTTGTACGCATTCTTCTCTGTTGTTTAAAAAAAAATGAATGAATGGTAAATTTAAAAACTATTTTTATTTTAAGAGGCATTCTTTGGAATGTTTGTTTTGTCAGCTTAAAAGAGGAAAATGGAATTATTAGTTTTTTATGAGTGTAACATCAGTGGTAGTATTAGAAATAATAATAATAATAATAATAATAATAATAATAATAATAATAATAATAATAATAATAGTAATAATAATAATAATAATAATAATAATAATAATAATTAGTTTTTTATGAGTGTAACATCAGGCCGGGCCAGTAAAATAAATAAAAAAAGATAAAATTCCTCATCGGGCCTGGGCACTAGAAAACAGAGTAAAGAGAAACAGATAGGGAGTGTTGTGACTTGTCAGAGAAGATAATAAGAGATGTTCAACGAATATCCAAGAATATTGGGTGTTACTGTTTTCCTTCCTATTTTCATCAATATATAATGTATTGTCGGGTGTCGGTTTACATAAATGATTTTCTAGTAATTATTCTCATTATTCACGAATGCCATAGGGGCCATCCTTGCCCCAATAGTGCTTTTGGAACAGTAGTATTGATTTGATACCCTTAACAGGCTGCTGTTTTAAAAGTGTTGCAAATGTATAAGGATGACGTGATCTAGTTTCATTTATATACAGGGTTTATGTCATTCATAATCGTAAATGTTTCAATTTCTTGTTAGCAAGATAATAAACACACACACACACACACACACACACACACACACACACACACACACACACACACACACACACACACACACACACACACACACAGCATATGCATTCTTATCAAATGTAAGGGTAGCCTTCAGGCACATGGACAAGGAAATGTTCAGAAATATTTATGTAACCTATGTGAGGCCAAAACTCGAATATGCAGCCCCCTTTTGGAATCCGCACTTGAAAAAGCACATAGCTAAGCTTGAAAAAGTTCAGAGACATGCCACGAAACTGGTGCCAGAAATACGCAATCTCAGTTATGATGATAGGCTGAGGGAATTAGACTTACCATCACTCGAAGCTAGAAGAGTGAGGGGGGATATGGTGACAGTCTTTAAATTCCTTCATGGTTATGATAGAGTGGATAGGGATGGATATTTTGATATGGCTGGCTCTAGAACTAGAGGTCATAGTTTGAAGCTTCGTAAGAAAACTTCTTCGCAGGATGTAAGGAAATACTTTTTCAGTGTAAGAGTAGTTGATAATTGGAATTGGCTAAGCGAGGAGGTAGTTAATGCTATCTCAATCCATAGTTTTAAGGACAGGTATGATAAGTATCACTAAGTATAAAATGGAACCGATGAGGAGACGGGAAGATACGAGCTTTGGGCTCTTTCCCGTAAACACAATTAGGTAATCACACACACACACACACACACACACACACACACACACACACACACACACACACACACACACACATATATATATATATATATATATATATATATATATATATATATATATATATATATATATATATATATATATATATATATATAATGAGTGTGACATCGGGACCGTAGACTCCGTGGCTCAAGCGGTAGCGTCCGCGACTCTGAGGCGTCAGGTCGAGAGTTCGCGCCCCGTCACGGTCTGAGGTTAGCAAGAGCATGCACTCAGGGTAACGATTATATTTGCCAAAACAAGTCCTTCGCAAGAAGGCAACCGTCCTAGCCCTTGGTAGAAAAGGGAGTCCGTGATGTAAAACAGGAACAGTGTGACATCGGGACAGGCAAAGAAAATTGCCCTCATCGAACCCGGGCGAAAAAAAAAACGAGAAAGTAAAGAGAATTAGAGCTGGGAAGTTTTATCACTTGTAGAATATGAAGGAATAGTAAGAGATGTGTAACGAATACGCCAGAATATTCGGTGTACGATGGGGCATAGGAAAAGAACAGTAAATATTGAAGGAATACTTAACATCAGGCTGTCCTGGCCTGGCCTGTTATTATTATTATTATTATTATTATTATTATTATTATTATTATTATTATTATTATTA
>JAXCGZ010011615.1:22500-42500 GCA_037179515.1 Halocaridina rubra | reverse complement strand
GCCAAAGGGTATAGCATATATATCCGTGGAAGCCTTGAACTTTTTAATTAAGTATATTAGTAATTTGCCGTTTTTTTTATTCATTCCAATGGGAAGCATTCCATCCATGGACATCGGGACTACATGCAAACAGATCGACTTCTCACGTAACACTGAATATCCTTATAGTAGAGTAGGTGATGTTCATCGCTGGGGCTGATTCATCTCTCATGCTACTCCTCTGATTTCTTTTTAATCACTTTCAACTGATCTCTTGTCGCTACCGAGCATGAGAGGCTGACAAAATTCGTCATTTTACACGGAAATAAAAGCTTCTGATATCATTTAGTGTATTAATAAACATGGGGTCAGTTAATTGTTCTGGACGTCAATGGCATCTTTGGCCAATGAGGCGGGCCAGGGAAAGTGCCGTTGGCCAATGGGAGCGCTCTTCATCTTCCCCTACCTGAGGCTCTCACAGCTTCCCCTCAGTCATGTAGGAGACGCGACGCTGAAAAGATGTGATTTTTCGCGCTCCTCATCAGAAACTTAAGGTGCTACCCACTTAGTCACTAAAACTATTATTATGATATACAATTTTTAAGTGTAGATTAAAATACCAGAATTTTTTTTATATAGTCAAGTGAGTTGGAAACAAACATCCACTGCAACTACACGCCTATAGATCTATCGCAAAGTGAACCCAGAGGAATATAGAATCTATATTTTAATCTTATAAAAAAAACACTTGTGAACTGTGATGATGAAAGAGTGTTGAATAAGAATGAGTTAATCCTGTGTTATTACAACAACGAACTCCAGCAACTACACAACGGAAGAGAGAATATATTTTATTTTTTAGAAGGCAAAATAAACCACTTAACGAAGTCTGTGCCCAAGTCATTAATTCTTTAACGCTATTGGATGAAATCTAATGGACTTAAGAAAAAATCGTAAGCTATCACCTCATTGACACAACCAGTGTTAATAAGCCTAGAATAACTGCGTAGGCTTACAGCGTTTACTTAAGGAATATTTGGAGAGAAAAAACTATATTCGGCTTAAGGCAATATCTTTTCTCAAAAAACGGGAAAAAATTTGAGCTGATTTAGACATTTAATATATTGAAAAAAATATATGCCATTGGTATAGCTTCATTACCGGGCCGAAGTTGACCTCCCGTCATAAGGACCTTGACCGAAAACTCTGTAAGGATTGTTGTGGTCATAGTGAATGATCTAAAGGGGGGCCGAGACCGAGTACAGAAATCGTAGAAGGATGTGTTGAAACCCAAAAGGTCCCCAAAACATAGAAGTGGTCTGGCCTCCTCACACAATGGCTGGCGTGAGTACCATGTACGCTCCATCGCCGTACACGGACTCTCTCAGACTGTGGAATATCGCAGGTGTCTTTAGCTATTTTTGTAAGTATTTTTGCGTTCAGTAGTGTATGTGGGTCATTACAGATGTTCGTGGATCTGGAAACTGTTGTCATTGACACTGTTCCTTTTTAAAGGGCGGGGAAAGAATTTCAGCCTCACCTGAGAGTGAGGCCAAATGGTATTGATTTTGAAGTCGCCTATTTCATCATACCTTTTACTTCTATACACGTTGGGACATTTTATTTTTTCTTCTTTAAGTTTTGAGATACTAAAGTGTTTATTGCTTAAGGCAGTAAAAAGCAACTTGTTATGATTTCCATAGGGCACTGAGAAGCCACTTGTCATGATTTGCATTTATATATATTTATCATAGCAGTCTCTTGTATGACCTTTGTTAAATATATGAATATGGTTTGACAAGGGTTATCAAATATTTTTGTATTCACTGGTATAGAGGTAAGACTGCTGGATATGCCTTATTTCATGTTATGGCATAAGACTTGATATATTTGTAAACAACTTGTGCCTCACTCAAGTTTATTAATTTATCAGCGTACCTATAATTATCATTTCTAAAGCTTTCATTGTTTATGTTTGCTAATATGAATATCGTCTTTACATGTTTGTTAGATTGTCTGTTGTTAGAATGGTTCAGTATTAGAAAATGTATTTGGCTTTGGGAAAAATAATCTAAGGGAAATGCATGCCCAATTTCAACATGCTAATATATTGTGCATGTTATATCTTGTCTTTAATTAATGTTTATTCTAAGCATCTTATATCATCTTTCTTTTATGAATATTAAAATTCCATGTGTCACTATCTTGATGATGAGGTTTTGGATATCCAGTTAAAACGTTTGGATGCATTTTTGTAGCCTACGTCGCAAAAAATCATAGCATCTGTTGTTTCGTTAAACAGTTGATAATTCATTTTACTTTTAAGCAATAAACAATTCTTTTTACTTCTAAGTGGGGAATATCATCAAATATAATTTTCTTATTGAATCGTAACCATTCTTTAGGTTACCTATGCAATTGCTTACAACTGTAAAGCTAAACATAATTGCTCCATACCAGAAGCTACGTCGATATAAGCTATCCATATGTACAGGCTGTTATATATGTGCTGATTGCATTAAAGAAAATAATATTCATGAAGTGTATATTTCCTGTCTGGTGTATTTTATATAACAGACTGAATTATTATAACACTTACGTATTATGTATAAATTATGTGCTTTATAAACATCATACAACGTTAGACCTGTGGACTGAAAGAGACTTTACAGATATTTGTATGTTGCTTCTTCTACATCAAACAAGCATGTTTAGGGACTTGAAATAAAGTCTCCATTTGTGGAACTGATCTTCTTCTTCTTATTATTATTATTATTATTATTATTATTATATTATTATTATTATTATTATTATTATTATTAGTATTATTATTATAAAGAAATAACAAATTTATATGAAACGTGTCACTCTTGTTTGTTAATATAGAGATTTCAGGAAATGTGACCTTTACTACGGTGAGATCTGTTGTTTGATTCTCTTATCAGTTTTTAATGTTAATGATTAAACGCAAAACTATGTCTTATATTATTATTGTAAACTAATATAAAACAGTTGGAGTATGTTGGGACTTGCTAAAGATACAGGTTACTTATGAGTTATCCTTTAGATTAGTGAACAGTTCACTTTGGTCAGTATATCTTTTTCTTTACACAGACTTACTTTAAAGAATACATGTGCTCAATCTCCAGTAGCTTACACTTCAGAGTACAGTATATACATATATCTGTCACCTCTAAACACTTTCCTCTGTAATAATACATTAATTTCACAACTTTATAGTTTTCCCAATAATAATAATAATAATAATAATAATAATAATAGTAATAATAATAATATTAATTATTATTATTATTATTATTATCATTATTATTATTATTATTCAGACTGCCATAGGATAAATATTTAATTTCTATTTAAAACTGTGCACACCTTATTTATCTATATCACAGGTTGTGAATGTTTGCATGTAATATAAATATAAACATTTTATCATCAACGATATATTTAGAGTTTATTCCTTTGACTACAGTCCAATAATAACCAATAATAAATACTTTTCTAACATTTCTTTTAAAGAAACGATGATACATATTTCTCTTAAATATTTCTTTTGGAGAAAATAATACTTCTGAATAATTTGAAACTGAGGAATTGTTTGGAATTTGGTACATGCTGGGCAGCATAGTTTTTTTTTATTATTGGAGAAAATAATACTTCTGAATAATTTGAAACTGAGGAATTGTTTGGAATTTGGTACATGCTGGGCAGCATAGTTTTTTATTATTATTATTATTTATAGAAACTTTATACACAGGCCACTAGTCTTGATATCTGTACAGCTGCTGGAGTTGAGTTTTAGCTGTTATATAATCTGTACCTGGTATTTTGTTTATGAATTTGGGGGGTTAAGCAGCAATAGATGGGTAAAATGAATTGTAAAAATAAAAATAAATATTTATAATTGTTACAGTATTATTATTATTATTATTATTATTATTATTATTATTATTATTATTATTATTATTATTATTCACTATAAAATGTCAAACAATTATTTTTAGCTATATGCATACAACGAATTGCCACTAAAATAATTCATTGTAAATAACTAATCTGCAAATATTATATATTAATCACACATGAACGTAATTGTATGCAGTAAACCATATTATTATTATTATTATTATTATATATTAATCACACATGAACGTAATTGTATGCAGTAAACCATTTTATTATTATTATTATTATTATTATTATTATTATTATTATTATTATTATTATTATTATTATTACTGAATTCCCAGGTGTGCGCCGACTCTCATCTTAGTGCTTACGCGTCATTAATGTGGACTATATTAAGTAACCTTCTTTTTGTGTCACCATTAATCCCCATAATGGGGGAGGACACAGTGGCATGGGAATCAAGGTAGACACCCTTCCCAACGCCCCTCGGTAGGCTCGATCGCGGATCTATCTATTACTAACATTTGAAACTAGTATTAAAGTATCAAATCTATATTACACTTAAGACCTCCGACTTTGCGATAATGAAAGTTTTAAATTCAATTCACGTCTTAATTTTTATTGTCATTTAAGACCTTGTCGTCATAACGTGGTTTGTCTTTTCTCTTTCCCGAGAACATTTCAAATTCTGAGTAAGGGAAGGAGAGTGCACGTGTGTGTGTGTCCCTGCCCCCGCCTGGTCCCCTATCTACCAACCGACCTTCTGTCTCAGCATCCCTCATCTTGTCCTTCTTTTCCTCATCTCTGCATGACTCCTCCCCCTTCCCTTTAGCCCCTCCTCCTCCTCGTTGCCTTCATCCTCTCAGCCATCCCCACCTCTCCCATGCCTTGGTCTTCCCCAATCCTACTTTCCTCTCTCCCCACACCTTGAATTTACCCCCCTCTGCCATTTCCTCCCTTCCACACCCTCCTCCCTCCTTCTATACCAAATAACGTAATGGTACATCCATGACGCTACACCTCGCCAATAAGACGTTAGACCGGGTTCATTCATATTGATCCATGAATTTATTTTTTTTATTTACTATGAATATATGAAGCTATTTTTTTTCTGCAATGAAGCAACATATTCAGATGGAACAAGTATATTATTTTCCTGTAACATCGCGGCATCTTCAGTGTATATCTTTTCTAACACCACCCCTTTAGAGAGCTGCTCAGCTCTCTCTTTAACCCCAGTTATCCCCCCTCACTCTCTCCCTCTCTCTCTGTTATTTTGTTTTTATTTTTCTATTTATAGCATGTCCTTTTCCTATTTATAGCGTACATTATCATTTGAAAGCTATATTAAATGGGAACTTTTTATTCTCTCTCTCTCTCTCTCTCTCTCCTCTCTCTCTCTCTCTCTCTCTCCTCTCTCCTCTCTCTCTCTCTCTCTCTCTCTCCCCGGTTGCAGTAAATATAATTCATTCATTTCTCTATTTTCAATTTCAAATGAGTATATATATATATATATATATATATATATATATATATATATATATATATATATATATATATGATCATAGCGCTCAGTGGGACTATATATACAGTATACCCCCCCCCCGTATTACGGTACAAATTAAAATATCCCTTCATCCCCTTTTGTAGGTCTGAGTAAGGTAGCCCGCTAATTAGAGTTGAAGCGTAACCAATCAAGAAAGATACCTTTCGTTCCCACCGTAGGCCTAACAAACAAGCTTTTCGATGTGAATTGGAAGGTAGATTCTACGAGGACGGAAGAGGGACAGAGGTGATCGGGTTAGGATATAGATATTTATTTCTACCAGCAAGACCGTGAACCTCTCCCTTCATGTATAGTCAGCCCGTTCCGTCCTCTCCTCTGATAGGGTTCTGCCTCCCTTTCGATTGGGTCTCCCTAATATCGATCGCTAGGTCAGGGTCAGTTCGAGGCGTCGCTTAAGGTCAGGATGGAAGATACGTAGTACTACGCATGAATAAAGTAACAGACGCAGTCAATGTATGCGTCATATTTTCTTACAGAATTCGTTATGACTATGTTCTACGCTTCCTGCTTACAGAATTCATTATATATATATATATATATATATATATATATATATATATATATATATATATATATATATATATATATATATATATCCGTAAAATTTAAAGGAAAATATGGGATGGAGTAAGGAGGATAAAAGGGGTCACAGAGATATTTAGATCGAGTATTTGATTTGTCGTCATTGTAAATTTCTACAGTACATTTTTTTTATGAGTGTGACACCGGGACAGGCAAGAAAACTGCCTTCATCATTAAAGGCCCGAGCACGAAGAAAACATTAAGGCGAAAGAAAAGCAAAAGGTTAAGGACAAGGCAGAGATGAGGTAATGATACACAGTAGGAAAAGGACAGGCTGAAAGAATAGTCAAAGTACCAAGACATAAATAAAAGATGACATATTTGTAGTTAATTGTTCATATTTACTACGGAGCAAATTAGTAATTTCAGTTTTCTGGTGATGTAATTTGTATGCCCAGAAGTTTGATGTACCGACTCCGTTGCCTTGGGGAATATTGCCCAAATATTGCTTGTCAAATTTGAGGCAAGACAAAGTTTTTTTTTACAGTATGGTATGTTATTTTTATTTCAGTATTTAAGAGGCATAGGAAATCCACTGTACAGGAGACATTTCTCGATTTATTCGTCAGTTCAAACTATATATAATGAAGTCTATCTCCAAAGGGAATATTGTTATTACTTTTTCCTGTTACTTCCGAGCTCAAAGTCTGCGCCGATCGTCCCGAGCTTGACTCCCGTCATTTTTTCCCCTAGCTCTTGCAACGTTCTGTCCCCTCCCCCTCGGAAGGGAATCCATCGTCACAGCATTACAAATGTCACGCCACCTTCGGAGGAACTGACTTTTATTTCTATCCTATTTCCACATTATGAGTAAGTCACACCGTGACTCATTCATAAGTGACCAAGAATTGCTTAGACTACTCATGCTGACAAGACAGGTAAAGTTACATTACTAATAATAACGATGATAATGTGCAAACATTGATTTATGTCCTTGGTAATAATAATAATAATAATAATAATAATAATAATAATAATAATAATTATTATTATTTTTATTATTATTATTATTATTTTTATTATTTATTTATTTATTTATTTGTGACGGTATATCCCACTTAAGCATTCAGGGTGGCCGCATCTGTAACAAAATGGAAAAAGTAGGGCTACATCAATGCTGCCTGACCACTTCCCCCTTCATTAGCTGATTATTGGCAAGGGCGAAAATAAAAAAAAATAAAAAATAAAAGATTATCAAGCCAACGCTTCCCTCTCATTTTTATTTAACTTTTAATACAGGAATGAGAACGAGAGCGATATTATTTCTGCCCCACCACCGTGGAAAATTAATAAAGAATAATTTCGTCTATATGTTACTGTATGTCCCGCTTTAGATGCAGGATAACTACAAGTAACAGTATAGGCAAAGGCAACTTAGATCTGCACTTTGTCTCTAGGTTGGCTTACTGCAAGAAAACAGTTGATATGAGAGAGGGAGTGCTATTCCTTCCCCCGCCCCTATCCCTGACTGTCGTCTTCTGCGACGCACATTGCATTACAAGGGTATTATTTTTCCTCTCACCACAAAATAATGATAGTAATAATAATAATAATAATAATAATAATAATAATAATAATGCTTTTTCGGAGCTTATCTACCCTGTTTATTATGAGTTTGACAACAAGACGGGCAGAGCAAATTGCCCTCATCGCGCCCGGGCACCAAGAAAACGTAAAATAGAGAAACGAAGATGGGGAATGTTGTGACTTGTCAGATGTGAAGGGATAATGAGCTGTGTGTAACGAACACAGCAAAATATATGCATCGTAGGTGTAGACATAGGAAAAGAACTGGAACTGAAGGAAGACTTAACATCGAGCTTTCTTGCATGCCCTATTTAAGTCCAGAAGAAACTCGGTTGTAGTACTGCAACGGGCGGATTCTGCCATGGGCCAACCTACTTCGGTTTAAGAATCTAGAACGAATATTATTATTTTTATTGAAATTATGAATAGTTTTTATATACGCTGTTCTTAGCTTTAGTAAACGACTTATATCGAGAATTTATTTGAAGTCAAAAACGAGATATCTGCTCAAACGTTATTCAGACAGTCCTTATTTCCTGCTTCAGATGTCCTCTAGGGAGAGAGAGAGAGAGAGAGAGAGAGAGAGAGAGAGAGAGAGAGAGAGAGAGAGAGAAACACGTTGGGAAATGATCTCAAAAGACATTTGAGTAAGCAAACCGTTACATGGAGCGGAAGAGATTATAGTCTAATAATAAAAGATGACGAAGCGTAAAAAATCTTTTGCTGATCTTTTTCACGTTTTACGTGTTTGAATTATCATTATATTATGAAAAGACGTGTTGCGTGCTTTTTTTTTTCTTTTTTATTATTATGGCTGTTGAATAGTCGAGAGTGGAAAAATACAGATTTTGTTCTTCGCATAATTCCAGGTGAATATGTGTTGAGCACGTACCTGAACAGCTCATATAAGTTTCTGTCTAAAGAAGATTAATTTTTGATAATACGTTCTGAATTGGAAAGTACTGATAATAAATAGCTGCCAAAATACTTACCTCAAAGTTATACAAAGGGAAATTTTAGAATACTTACAAAAAAAAATAGGACAGTTAAAGTAATAATGAATGTAGACTTTTAAAATATATAGAGAAGAGGTCATGATTAATAAGAATAATACAAGTATGGAGAGAAGGGAAAAATTTAATCTTATAATTATGATAATGAAGTATGAAATTTATTTACCTAATTATATGTCAGTGCTATCTTTGAAGATTATTTAACAACGAAAAAAAGTACATTAAAATAAATTACTTAATTTGGTAAAAAGGCTCATTGGGGATTCTAATCTCACTGAAAATGTATTTCCTCGCCCATTCATTCCCGGCACGCGCTCCTAATACCTTACGCATTTACGGAAGACACAGTAATGCGCTTACGCAAGTTTCGTCATCGAAAAACTAAAAGAGACAACTTCGGACAAAGCAATAAGCCAGGTCATGGTATTCGTTGATCCCCTCATGGATTTTTTTTTTCTTATTTCCTTTTCATATTCTAGTTTATCACTTTATTTTTATGTTTTTTTTTTTATGGTTTGTGGAGACTTTGTTGACAAAGACTGAGACGGGATGTGGAGATGCCATTTCTAAAAGCTTTTCTGGCATGAGTCATTTGGGCATGCGAAGTGTTCAAAAGATCGGATTTGCTGTTGTTTTTCTATCGTCGCATCGACCTTATTCAATCAAGAAAAAAGATTCGCAAATCTCTTCCGTTCGCAGTAATATTTTAACTAAGTATTTTTGTCACTTGAGGAATTTAGTGAGATATATTGGACAATAAATTAGTCAATAAACTGTTTTTGAGATTTTTTTTTTTTAATACTGGAGGAAGTAAGTTTACCTCGTTGAAGGGTTATTAATATGGGTTGGTTACGTCGCCTAACATTTTTGTTGTTTTAAAACGGAAATGTAGTTCAATTATATATAAATCATTATGTGATTATATCCCAAGGCAAATAAAGTGGTACCCGTAATTTAGTAAGGACAAAGGCTAGATAAAGTGGTACCCGTAATTTATTAAGGACAAAGGCTAGATAAAGTGGTACCCGTAATTTAGTAAGGACAAAGGCTAGATAAAGTTGTAACCATTACTTAGTAAGGACAAAGGCCAGATAAAGCTTTTTACTTTTTCTCATTAGCCGAGAGTTCAATGTAGGGTAATATAGTTTGTTGAATTCGAATATTACAACAGTCTAATTAGTTCATGCATGTGGAACTATAGATTTTAACTTACTGTTTTGGGTAACGAGGTTGCAACCCATAAATCGGTTCCTCACTTCAGAGGTGAAGGGCTTCGATAGCGTTATATGTCTGCTGAGAAGAAAACAGCTGTTTATTTCAATTAATGTGAATTTAGAGTTATGAATATACATCGTTGATACTGGAATCTAATTGGACGCCTCATTTTTAAAAAGTTTTAAGAGAAAACAAGGGTATTAAAATGTAAAATATTTGCAGAACACAAAGTAATTGTTGTCATTTTTGCAAATTTTGGTAGTTTCCCTTAGAATTATGTGTTTGAAATTGTAACTTACTCATAATACGATGATAATATAACGTCATCCGGAAGGATATATCGTATCCGGTTTTGTTTGCTATGTTAGCTCACCTACGTCGTAAAGGTAGTTAGTGTACATGCTCTCTTGTATATGAAAACTCATATAAACAACAACAACAACAATAATAATGATAATAATAATTATAATAATAAATAATAATAATAATAATAATAATAATAATAATAATAATAATAATAATAATAAATGACATTGTTATTGCTGTTATTATTGTTATATTAAGTACTAATACTGATTATTTTACTTTTGTTGCTCTTGGTCTTAAAAAACGCTGTATAAGGAAGTATTCGAAGTATTGGACTGATAAGGACTCGACATCCAGGGAGCAGGAAACTGCTCAGTAGAAAAGTAATAAATGAATATTTGAAGTGAATTCAATAAAAAATGGAACTTGTAATTCTAGCAGTACTTTCTTTTTTAATCCACCCACATTTTTTAGGTATAGATGAAATAATAATAATAATAATAATAATAATAATAATACTTTTCAGCTGGTGATAAAAACGGAAGTGGCGAAAAAGGTGTTAGCCCCCAGACCCCTACTGACGAAGCTGCTACGCCTACCAACGCCCCCGTGAGTCCTCCAACCCCTACCTCTGAGCCTCCCATGGGAGACGACGCAGAGTTCTTGAACGGTGCAAGTGTGGTAAGTAATGACATTATTTGAGTGTAAGTGTAACCTTCTTCGAGTATCGATATTGCATACAGTATAATGTAGATTTTGTTTTATGAAATTGCTCAGAATGGACACTTCGTACTGAATTGGCTGTTTGTTTGTGTTTAAAGTATTCTCCTTAACTATAATTATTGTTTTAGCTTCTCATTTACTTTGTATTATAACATTTTGCAAACATTAGTGTACAACACATAGTCTGCATTTTTAGTCTCCGTGGCAAAATGGTAGCGTCCGCGACTCTGAGGCGGCAGGCCGAGGGTTCGCGCCCCGTTACGGACTGAGGTTAGTAAGGGCATACACTCAGGGTAACGATTACATCTGCCAAAACAAGTCCTTCGCAAGAAGGCAACCGTCCTAGCCCTTAGTAGAAAAGGGAGTTCGTGACGTAAAACGGAACCACCAAACATAGTCTGCATTTTTATTATTATTATTATTATTGTTTTTATTATTATTATTATTATTAATGCGACTTTCTTATGTCTGTGCAGCCTTGTTCGGTTTGCAACAAAAAATTCGCTAACATTCACCGTCTACAGCGCCACATGATTTCTCACCAAGAATCAGATGTTCTCAGAAGGTTCAAATGCGATGAATGCGGAAAAGCTTTTAAGTTCAAACATCATCTCAAGGTAAGACCTGAAGAGGAAAATTTTTTTTCTTTTTCTTCTTATGTTTATTCTTCTTCTTCTTCTTGTGTTTATACTACTCCCTCCTCCTCCTCCTCTAATAGGGTTGTTTCTCTTTATCTTCATGGGAGATTTTACCTCAAGCTTCTACGGTAGGATACACTTCCCGACACCAACCATCTCCATTTATCCTCTCTTGAGACCTGCTTCAGGTTTTTTTTTTTTTTTTTTTTTTTTTTTAGGAGGGGGAAAAATGGGAGGGAATTAACGATATAAGGGAATTTAGGTAATCTACTTCGTCATTAGCTGGGTATAGCAGTATGTTTTTGTGTTCCGTAATATCGTCAATGCTATTCCCCCCCTCTTTTTTTTTATCATTTAGAGATTGAAAACTTAACACACACAAAAAAAAGAAACTGTGTTTTGGAAAGAATTTTTGGATATGAATCAACCCATTACATTTATGTGATTTAATTGTTTTCAGTTTGATTAGATATAGCGAGTATATATATATATATATATATATATATATATATATATATATATATATATATATATATATATTATATATATATATATATATATATATATATATATATATATATATATAATATATATATTATATGTGTGTGTGTACTTGTAAGACTTCAGGCTTTTAAGTATGTACAACATACTTAAATGCTAACCTATATTTTTTGTCGCCATGAGATAAGTTTAATCATGTCAAACCCTATAAATGAGTACACTTAAGAGGACGAACAAGTTGTTAAATTTTCCCTTACCAAATCTGGTGTGTAAGTGTATTTTTAGATTTTTAAAGTACTTATATAAATAGGAAAGGTGCTCCGACGAACACCATAGTAAACTAGCATATAAAGAAATTAATTCTACTCATCTTAAAATTATGCACATAAAAATTTAGAACTAAATTCTTAGAGATAGAAGTATGAATACGAAACATTGCAATAATTATAAAAAAAAGGACAACATTTTAGTATATACGACAATAATAATAAATAAAAGTAATATTAATAAATATTTAATTGTTTAGAAGTTATTGCCTCTGACATAACTGAATGTCTTGAATAAACTTTTTGGTAAAAATGGAAGTAGAAAAATAGGCTTGGTGACAGTGATATATCAGATTCAATATGAAATTCATTAGTACATGAGCATCCTATCTAGCTCCTCCTTCCTCTGCTGTGATAATGTGTTATCTAACACTGTATATGTTTCCTGTATTTTGATACAATACTGCACCATGAGGCACTAAGAGTACCTTGATCTTTAATTGGAATGGCAGTAACTTGACTTAATCCAGCACAGTATTTGTTATTACAGTTTTTAAGATTGCCTTTAAATTGATAGATAATGTATGCATTTTGGAAATTATTGTTTATAGTGATTAATAAATCTTACCTCAGATTTTTAGTACTCATGAAAAAATTTTATTCACCTGTACTCAGATAACGTACTAGAAGCTAGCTTGTATATGACTCTTCCCAGTAAAAGTAATGTATTTTCAAGTAAAGTATTTCTACTTTTTCTTCAATAATCTAATGCGAGAGATTATTTTCTTATATATCATTCTTTTTGTCTTATACAGGAGCACAAGCGAATACATAGTGGAGAAAAACCATTTGAATGTGAGCACTGTGGTAAAAGATTTTCACATTCAGGCTCATATTCATCACATATGAGCTCTAAGAAGTGTCAGGTAATTCACACTCCTGAACATGATTATTGTGATCATTCCTCTCTAGTAATATATAATTCAAAAAAGTATTGTAGTAGCTTTCATTATTTTCCTTATATTATGTTAATTATTGTTATTCTGCATTTGACCTTACTCATAATTTTGAAAATACTAACCCCTGTATTTAGCAAATGAGGCTATAAATATTTTTTTTTTCTCAACAGCTTGGGCGAGGTAGAACAAATGGCTTGATGCCGAGGACTTCAACCCACCAGTTTCCAGGAAGTAATAACAAGCGTGCCGTTCTCAATGGACCTTATTTACCTATCATGCCTAAAGATAAATCTCCCACTCCTTCTGCAGATCTTGGCTATTCTTCACCAACAAGACCTATCTCGAGAGATTCCCTCTTAATGTCCCCTACAACACTTGTTTCTCCAAGTGGGTTAAGTACTTCTAGCTTAACAGCTGGTCTCCCTCAAGGATTTCCTCAGGGGCTGCCACAAGGACTCCAGAGCAATCTCCACCAAGGATTAACGCCTTATCATCCTTTGAATAGCCTCATTTTGGCGGCTCAGCTTCATCCTTCACTTCTTTCCTTAACTATGACTCAGGCTGCCTTGAACAAGGCACAGCATGATGGCATAGAAGAGAAAGGTAATGCTGAAGAAAAAGCACTACAGGATGATCTCGATGATGATCCAGAGCCAGGAGAACTAGTTATCAAGGAAGAAATAAGGGAAGAGGAGGAAGAAAGAGAAATTATGAGTGAAGACTCCAGAAAGGTGGAGAGAGAAGTGTACCCAATCTCCCAAGAAAAGGATAGAATGACAACAATTCAAAAGATGCTTGAGAGTGTCAACACCACTGTCACAAGACAACAATTTGAAGAAAAAATATCAAGTGCCAGTTCTGGTTCTTTGTTAAGTTCCTCAGCTATTGCTGATCTGACATGTAAACTATGTGGTTCCACATCTAAAGACAGCATTGAAGCTTTTTATCATGCCAGAAGGCAATGTCCTCGTCTCCCAGAAGTTACCTCTGCATCTGAACACTATAAAGGACGTTTGATTGAAGGTCTTGCTGCAAGATTACATGAAATAGCTGGAAACCAGCAGCAGCAGCACCATCACCATCATTTTCAGCATCCTTATATGCTCAATAAACCAATTTTTGGTAAAGAAGAAGAAAGTGATGCTGATTCAGGACACGTTGTAGATGATGAAGAAACAACTAGCGACGGTAAGAAGGTACGAGTAAGGTCTCATATTCGAGAGGAGCAGCTGGTGGTTTTACGCGCCCATTATTCTGTTAATCCGAGGCCTAAGAAAGAAGAGCTTTTAAACATTGCTGAAAAGATAGGCTTTCCAGTTCGTGTTGTGCAAGTGTGGTTTCAAAATGCTCGCGCACGTGATCGACGTGAGGGTAGATCCATCACGCCAACTCAGCCTGTGTACTCACAGTCAAGTTATACCTCAGAGTATTCTCCTTCAAATTATACACCTGCAAGTTATACTTCCACTTATGCTCCTACTTGTTATCCAACACCGACTTCAGAGTCTGGGGGTAAACCTCTAAGTTTCAGTAATTATTACCCGTCCCTTCTTGCACCGTCTCTAGTCTATCCTGTTGGTCATGGCCAAACATCTCCAACACCTGCTGACAGAGCAGATACTCATGATGATGATCAGCCACTTGATCTTTCAACTAAAAAGTCCTCTCCATCAACTTCTCCAAAACCAGCATCAGTGGTCTCAGATTCTGATGCCGATTCCACTTCACTCGCTATTTCATACAAGTCAGAATCACGAAGTCCCACTCCTAATTCACTTAATAACAATGTATTGGACTGCAAAGAGATAGAAGAAACACCAGTGTCTGGGCTTCCCTCTCTAATGTCAGAACAACAGAGCAAATTAGCTCAAATCTTGCAAGGAGCAAAACTCTATGCAGACCAAGGGGAGCACGGTGATAAGAGAAGTCGGGTGAGTGAAATATTACATTATGTTAGTATATGTTGCTTTCCTGTTGAACAACAACTTTGCAGAATCAAGTCATATGTAAAATAAGAAAAGGTTAATAATTTTGTATACTGTATATTAATAGTGCATAGTATTTAATGTTTGATTGGTGATTACAGTTAACTTGACTACTATGTTCTTCTAGGATGATGATAGTGGAGATGAAAGCCGCAAGAGACGACGAGATGAAGAAGGGGGAATCTTCCAATGTGACCAGTGTGACAAATCATTTAATAAACAGTCCTCTTTGGCTCGGCACAAGTATGAACACTCAGGTGAGGTGAATGTCAATATTCATTTTAATTTTATGAAGTTTATTATACTGAAGATATTGAATTTGTCAGGTATCATTTCAGTATGGCATTAGACTTCTTATTGATTCAGTATGCCCTAGGTGATCATGGTAATACAGTTTATAGAAACTAGGGCTTCAATAGGGAGCTGTGAAGTAAAGCTGTTACTTTTCCCATCCAGGTCAGCGTCCATTCAAGTGTGACCTCTGTCCAAAGGCCTTCAAGCACAAGCATCATCTAACTGAACACAGTCGGTTGCACACGGGAGAGAAGCCTTATCAGTGTCACAAATGTTTGAAAAGATTCTCTCATTCAGGATCGTATTCACAACATATGAATCACCGCTATTCTTACTGTAAGCCGTACCGCCCAGATGGTACTGTTCTGACATCGGAATCCTCTACACCTGTTCCTTCCCCATCAGATAGTGGAGTTGGAGTAAATGGTGGCCATGGAGAAGGAGTCTCTGTCATTGTCACTGCAAAGCCAGACTTGCCCCAGGGTTCCACGGTAGATGAAGAATCAACAGGCTCACCGGTAACTCCATCTCCAGAACCTGTTGAAACAACTTCTTCATTAGTTAAGGAAGAAATTGTTGCGTAAATCTTAAAATAACTCAAAAGTTATTATGAACTTGTAAAGTGTTAGACAACGAATGCAAAATAGTTTCCAATCGAACAGTGACATACAACGACATGTCAGCATTCTTGTTTCGACTGAGTGATTTCAGCATTAGTTAAAGTGTTTGGACCTTGACATATTGTTAAGAAAGAGCCTGCATATTTGGTGTGCAATATGTCAAGTGATGTACTGATTTGCATTACTAGAATTACATGGACATGCTATGCAGTGTTCTTTGTTATTTGAAAAGATTAATAATTACATTTACTTTTGAATAGGATTAATGTGAATTCGCATGTGCCAAATACTTTTTTCTTCTTCCTATGGTGACTTTTAACAAGAGTCTTTATAGTTGAGGGTATGGGACACCTTATCTCATTCCTCTCTCTTTCTCTTCTAGTTCCATAATAGAATTATGATAGGCGTGAAATCCATTAGATTTTGCCCTTTCATCAGCCAGTACCTATGAAAAATACTCAAAACCCACGGAGCAGAATAAACTGTCAGAGTTCTGTGTATTTCAGTGTCATCAAGCAGTGTTACTTAAGATATAAAGCCTTTAATTGGTATCATTATCAAGTCCCGTTTTGAAAGCGGTACTGTATATGTTATTTTCAGTTTGCGTATATTTCTTGACTGTTGTTGGTGTTTCTGGAGATAGTAATATAATTGTGAACCTTTGTTATATCATGCTGTTGATGACACTGCATGCTAGAAAGAAAAGTATAAAAAAGAGCAAGTAGGCATTCTGCTGATAAATCCACTGTCTTCCATAAATGTACTAGAACCCATTCACTGAACATCTAGTACTAGTGGATCCCTTGTGCCTCGTGCTATCATCTTTGCGAGTGACATCACCAGCTGCCATGATTTATTTTCAACGCTGTGCTTATATAAATTTTTACAATATTCTTTTTTCGGAGATTCATAAATGGAAAAAAGTGTCTGTACAACTTTCATGGTGGCTGATTCTGTCGCTTTACTAGTCCAAATTGTTGTCAACGTGCAATCTCTGTATATTCTAGACTTCCAAGGCAAGCCATTTTGTAAGTTCACCTTTTCATGTGAGTTTTTGTCAAGTTATGTTGATACCGGTAGTATGCTAAAAACTTGTTCATTCTCTCTCTTTCTCAATGGCTGCCCCTTGCATCATTAGTCAACACTAGTCTACTTTCTGTTGTCCCATACTTGGCTCTTGTTTATATCCTTCATGTATTGGAGCTTCTGTAACCCTTTTTTCACTTTTTTTCTAACCTTTCGAATGACGAAAACAATACGCCATTTAATTAGGTTGCAAGCAACGATTGTGCCAAATAAGTACTGGAGATATCTTATAGGAACTTGTTAGGAGTGTGGATGATAACAATTAGAATTTTATTTTTATCAAGTATACATATGCAAATTTATTTTGTATAGAGACCGTAATTCACAATAGTGTACCAGAGTGCTTCCATATCACCCTGAGCCGGGCCCAAGGCTACACACAGAGTAACGTCCATGACAGGTGACTAACTGGCAGCATAAACCATTAAGGCTCCCAGTCGAAGTCTTTCACCCTTTCGCTTTCCTACATATTCCCGCATAAGAAACAAAAGACACAGCGGGAGGGCTCTGTTCGGGAGACCTCATTCTGCAGTCTTTCATGTAAGAGCCAGCAACATTTTAGTGGTCTCTGACCTCATCCACCATCATCCTCTGTCACGTGACCCTATCCCGGCCAATAGCATTCCTCTATGTTACCCTGATCCAATCTTTCTCATCTCTTGAATGGTGGCCTCACTTTGGTCTCTTTACTCTCTTTGCAAAGAAAATTCGGGAATCAAATGGTATCTTAATCAAATTGGCTAAGTGAGCACCAGTGACAAGGAGGTTGAACAAAATACATTCCCCTTTACTGTTTGTTAATCCAGAACCATTTTTAGGAGATAAGTAAAATTTTATGTGGAAATGGCGCTGTGACTGCAGTGGTTATTATATGATGACAGAGCCAAAAATGTTTGAACGGTGTCGTGCCTTTTCATCTCTTTGTGGAATCTCGCTGTATATGTATATACTGGGCGCACAGAATGCGTTTAAAAACAAAGTAAAAAAAAAAAAGATGTTATATAGATGGTTTAAAGGAAGATGTTTGCATTCTCAATAAGCATTCCAACGTAGCTGCTAGAAGTGACTTTCATTGTGTGATATAATAAAAAAGAGAAAGATCCCTAAATGTCCAAGACGGCGGAGAAATTTATTTTTTGTCCCATTTGCTCTCTCAACATTTCCCTCCAAAATAATGGTATTCCATTTTATTATTCTGTAGTAGTCTAATCTAGACCTAGATTTTTTCCTATTAATGTCCAATCTTTGACTTTACTGTGGTGTATAGGCTTGTGCAGTTTTACCGATCTCAATGCAAATGCTCATATATATGTGCTCTTATTTGGAGAGACAAAAAAAAGTATACCTTTAAATTTAGAAAACTAAGCACTGGCCTAGAGCCTTTTTTTCGGTACCAGTTCGCGGGGTTTTGTCCAAGCTTTGCCATCAACAGAGGTACTGTAATTTTAATTGGGCTCAGCATTATTTGGCTATAAAAAAAACTCTGTATAATAA
This sequence comes from Halocaridina rubra, assembly GCA_037179515.1. Classification (NCBI taxonomy): domain Eukaryota; kingdom Metazoa; phylum Arthropoda; class Malacostraca; order Decapoda; family Atyidae; genus Halocaridina; species Halocaridina rubra. The sequence goes on along the minus strand of JAXCGZ010011615.1, from coordinate 23,818 downwards.
TTGATATGTATATACTGTAAACGATATAAATATATCTACAATTTGAAATGGAGTATATTATTCTTGTGGTGATAAGATGGCACCATGTTTGTAGATTCTTGTCATTTATATTAAATAGACAAAAGAAACTTAACTTCATGGTAAAGTTAGGATGATGGCAATAAAATGGCTAATGGACATAACTTCTACCTGGACTCCATGCCTTCCAAACCCTTTTTCTCAGTGTTTCCTACATCACTCCATATTGTGTGTTCGTGTGTCTGTGTTTATCCAGTTCCTTCAATTTGAGCTTGGAACAGAATGGAAAACATTATATAGTTCATTATCCCTCGTCTTTTATAAGTGATACACTTTCGTCTTTTCAACAGGATGCTTTCAAGTACAAAGTACGTAGAGACCCAGCTTAAATATTTAGTTACGTTTAAAAAAATTAAATACTCAAAACAGTCAATGGCTTTTTTGTCACTAATTTCATTAAAAAGATAAACGTTCCTACTGTATATGTTTTTGGTCTTCTCCAATTACTACACTGTGCTTCCGTCATATAAATATATAAATATATATATAAATTTTGAAAATTTCAACCTTTTTACCATACCCAAAAACAAGACAAACAGTGCAATAGGTCCCACAAAAAAATAATTCTGATGTTCACTTTCTCCCTTCTCGTCATATTCCAAATTAGATTATAATGTGATTTGTATCTTATTGTAGCTAGAAATAAGCCTAAGGTTTAAATGACTACCTTATTGTATATTTTCTTGTACTGATAAATAATAAAGCTAAATATTGAGTACATCTATTATTTCATCTGCCAGGGATTTTATTTATTTTATATTCAGCATAACAGAAAGCCTAGGATTGATGTGGGAGTTAGGTTTCCAACATTTTAACAAGAATTGTCATGGAAAGTGGTGAAGCAGACCACATAACACCTCTGTACACCCTGGGCATTACACAGTTGGACAAGGGGTCTATGGAGTTAGTGCTATTGGATGTTCTGTGATCTGTAATTTATTTCTTGAAGCAAACTATCTGAGGAGCAAGTAAGATGATCACAGTTGTGCACTGCCTATTTCTTGATGATGTGGCACCGTGTTTGAATTATTATAATTATTATTATTGAAGATTTTAAAACCCAAGTAAATATATATATATATATATATATATATATATATATATATATATATATATATATATATATATATATATATATATATATATATATATATATATATATATATATATATATATGGATACCTAATATGTTGATAGAGTTAAGAGGGTAAATTTCATTAGTTTCGAAGACAATAGGGTT
>JAXCGZ010011615.1:0-15000 GCA_037179515.1 Halocaridina rubra | reverse complement strand
CTAACCTAAACTAACCCAACCTAACCTAACCTAACCTAACAACCTAACCTAACCTAACCTAACCTAACTTAACCTAACCTAACCTAACCTAACCTAACCTAACCTAACTTAACTTAACCTAACCTAACCTAACCTAACCTAACCTAACTTAACCTAACCTAACCTAACCTAACCTAACCTAACCTAACTTAACTTAACCTAACCTAACCTAACCTAACCTAAAATAACTTAACCTAACCTAACTTAACCTAACCAAACCTAACCTAACCTAACCAAACCTAACCTAACCTAACTTAACCTAACCTAACCTAACCTAACCTAACCTAAATTAACCTAACCTAACCTAACCTAACCCAACCTAACTTAACCTAACCTAACCTAACTTAACCTAACCTAACCCAACCCTACCTAACCTAACCTAACCTAACCTAACTTAACCTAACCTAACTTAACCTAACCTAACCTAACCTAACCTAACCTAACTTAACCTAACCTAACTTAACCTAACCTAACCTAACTTAACCTAACATAACCTAACCTAACCTAACCTAACTTAACCAAACCTATAATAACCTAACCAAACTTAACCTAACCTAACTTAACCTAACCTAACCTAACCTAACCTAACCTAACCTAACCTAACCTAACTTAACTTAATCTAACCTAACCAAACCTAACTTAACCTAACCTAACCTAACCTAACCTAACCTAACCTAACCTAACTTAACCAAACCTAACCTAACCTAACCTAAACTAACCCAACCTAACCTAACCTAACCTAACAACCTAACCTAACCTAACCTAACCTAACTTAACCTAACCTAACCTAACCTAACCTAACCTAACCTAACTTAACTTAACCTAACCTAACCTAACCTAACCTAACCTAACCTAACCTAACCTAACTTAACTTAACCTAACCTAACCTAACCTAACCTAACCTAACTTAACCTAACCTAACTTAACCTAACCAAACCTAACCTAACCTAACCAAACCTAACCTAACCTAACTTAACCTAACCTAACCTAACCTAACCTAACCTAAATTAACCTAACCTAACCTAACCTAACCCAACCTAACTTAACCTAACCTAACCTAACTTAACCTAACCTAACCCAACCCTACCTAACCTAACCTAACCTAACCTAACTTAACCTAACCTAACTTAACCTAACCTAACCTAACCTAACCTAACCTAACTTAACCTAACCTAACTTAACCTAACCTAACCTAACTTAACCTAACATAACCTAACCTAACCTAACCTAACTTAACCAAACCTATAATAACCTAACCAAACTTAACCTAACCTAACTTAACCTAACCTAACCTAGCCTAACCTAACCTAACCTAACCTAACCTAACCTAACCTAACTTAACTTAATCTAACCTAACCAAACCTAACTTAACCTAACCTAACCTAACCTAACCTAACCTAACCTAACCTAACTTAACCAAACCTAACCTAACCTAACCTAAACTAACCCAACCTAACCTAACCTAACCTAACAACCTAACCTAACCTAACCTAACCTAACTTAACCTAACCTAACCTAACCTAACCTAACCTAACCTAACTTAACTTAACCTAACCTAACCTAACCTAACCTAACTTAACCTAACCTAACCTAACCTAACCTAACCTAACCTAACTTAACTTAACCTAACCTAACCTAACCTAACCTAACCTAACTTAACCTAACCTAACTTAACCTAACCAAACCTAACCTAACCTAACCAAACCTAACCTAACCTAACTTAACCTAACCTAACCTAACCTAACCTAACCTAAATTAACCTAACCTAACCTAACCTAACCCAACCTAACTTAACCTAACCTAACCTAACTTAACCTAACCTAACCCAACCCTACCTAACCTAACCTAACCTAACCTAACTTAACCTAACCTAACTTAACCTAACCTAACCTAACCTAACCTAACCTAACTTAACCTAACCTAACTTAACCTAACCTAACCTAACTTAACCTAACATAACCTAACCTAACCTAACCTAACTTAACCAAACCTATAATAACCTAACCAAACTTAACCTAACCTAACTTAACCTAACCTAACCTAGCCTAACCTAACCTAACCTAACCTAACCTAACTTAACTTAATCTAACCTAACCAAACCTAACTTAACCTAACCTAACCTAACCTAACCTAACCTAACCTAACCTAACCAAACCTAACCTAATCTAACCTAACCTAACTTAACCTAACCTAACCCATCCTTACCTAACCTAACCTAACCTAACCTAACCTAACTTAGCCTAACCTAACCTAACCTAACCTAACTTAACCTAACCTAACCTAACCTAACCCAACCTAACCAAACCTAACCTAACCTAACCAAACTTAACCTAACCTAACCTAACCTAACTTAACCTAACCTAACCTAACCTAACCTAACTTAACCAAACCTAACCTAACCTAACTTAACCTAACCTAACCTAATTTAACCTAACTTAACCTAACCTAACCTAACCTAACCTAACTTAACCTAACCTAACCTAACCTAACCTAACCTAAACTAACCCAACCCAACCTAACCTAACCTAACCTAACCTAACCTAACTTAACCTAACCTAGCCTAACCTAACCTAACCTAACTTAACCTAACCTAACCTAACCTAACCTAACCCAACCTAACCTAACCCAACCTAACCTAACCTAACTTAACCTAGCCTAACCTAACCTAACCTAACCTAACCTAACCCAACCTAACCTAACCTAACCTAACCTAACCTAACCTACCTAACCTAACCTAACCTAACCCAACCCAACCCAACCTAACCTAACCTAACCTAACCTAACCTAACCTATAACCTAACCTAACCTAACCTAACCTAACCTAACCTAGCCCCCCCTCCTAACCTAACCTAACCTAACCTAACCTAACCTAAGCTAACCTAGGTTAGGTTAGGTTAAGTTAGGTTAGGTTAGGTTAGGTTAAGTTAAGTTAGATTAGGTTAGGTTTGGTTAGGTTAAGTTAGGTTAGGTTAGGTTAGGTTAGGTTAGGTTAAGTTAGGTTAGGTTAAGTTAGGTTAGGTTAGGTTAGGTTAGGTTAAGTTAGGTTAGGTTAGGTTAGGTTAAGTTAGGTTAGGTTAGGTTTGGTTAGGTTAAATTAGGTTAGGTTAGGTTAGGTTACGTTAGGTTAAGTTAGGTTAGGTTAAGTTAGGTTAGGTTAGGTTAGGTTAGGTTAAGTTAGGTTAGGTTAGGCTAGGTTAGGTTAGGTTAAGTTAGGTTAGGTTAGGTTAGGTTAGGTTAAGCTAGGTTAGATTAGGTTAGGTTAGATTAGGTTAGGTTAAGTTAGGTTAGGTTAGGTTAGGTTAGTTAGGTTAGATTAGGTTAGGTTAGGTTAAGTTAGGTTAGGTTAGGTTAGGTTAAGTTAGGTTAGGTTAGGTTAGGTTAGGTTAGGGATGGGTTAGGTTAGGTTAGGTTGGGTTAGGTTAGGTTAGGTAAAGTTAGGTTAGGTTGGGTTAGGTTAGGTTAGGTTAGGTTGGGTTAGGTTAGGTTAGGTTAGGTTAGGTTGGGTTATGTTTGGTTGGGGTAGATTGGCTTGGGTTAGGTTGGGTTAGGTTAGGTTAGGTTAGGTTAGGTTGAGTTAGGTTAGGTTGGGTTAGGTTAGGTTAGGTTAGGTTAGGTTAGGTAGTTAGGTTAGCTTCACTAAAAATCCCTAGTAATCTCGAATAATCAATAAAAAATCCCTAAAAATCTCTAAAAATACCTAAAAATTTATTTCTAGTAATTTTAAGTAATTTTTAAAGATGTGTATGGATTTTTTAATGATTTCTATGGATTATTAATGAATTTTTATGGATTATTGGGGAATTTTAGGAATTTTTATTGATTTGTAGGGATTTTTCATGGAAATTTTATCGATTTTTAGGGATTTTTATAGATTTTTAAAGAATGTTTTGGCTTTTTCGGGATTTGTAGGGATTTTTATGGATTTTAATGTTTTTTAACGATTTTTAGCGATTTATTGGAATTTTTAATGAGTTCTAGGGATTTTTTGAGATTTTTAGATATTTTTATGGACTTTTAATGATTTTTAGATTTTCTTAGGATTTTAGTGAATTTTAGTGATTTTTAGAGATTTTAGGATATTTATATATATTTTTTTATTCATTTCTATGTTTTTTTTTGTGATTTTTAGGGATTTTTAGATTTTTTGGATTTTTTAGGAATTTTTATGGATTTTTAGTTATTTTTATTGATCTTAAGAGATTTTTAGGGATTTTCTTTTATGGAGTTTTAAATATTTTTTTTAATTGTTAGGAATTTTTAAGGATTTTTAGGGATTTGTAGGGTTTTTTAGAGATTTTTAAGGATTTTTAGGACTCTTAATGGCTTTTATGGGATTTTTCAAGATTTTTAATGAATTTTAGGTATATTTAAGGGAATTTTTACGGATTTTTAGTGATTTTTGGAGTTTTTAGGGATTTTTTGTTAATTTTATTATTTGTTTTTAATTTTTAGGTATTTTTTATAGATTTTTACGGATTTTTAGGAATTTTTAATGATTCTTCAAATTTTTTTGGGATTTTAGTGAATTTTAGGGATTTTTTGAGATTTTAGGGATTTTTCTTGGTTAGATTAGGTTAGGTTAGGTTAAAGGTTAGCTTAGGTTAGGTTAGGTTAGGTTAAGTAGTTTTTATTTTTTAGGTATTGTTTAAGTAATTTTTAGGGACTTTTATGGATTTTTTTAGGAATTTCTATGGATATTTGATATCTAACCTAACCTAACCTAACCTAACCTAACCTAACCCAACCCAACCTAACCTAACTTAACCTAACCTAACCTAACTTAACCTAACCTAACTTAACCTAACCTAACCTAACCTAACCTAACTTAACCAAACCTAACCAAACCTAACCTAACCTAACTTAACCTAACCTAACCTAACCTAACTTAACTTAACCTAACCTAACCTAACCTAACTTAACCTAACCTAACCTAACCTAACCTAACCTAGCCTAACTTAACCTAACCTAACTTAACCTAACCTAACCTAACTTAACCTAACCTAACTTAACCTAACCAAACCTAACCTAACCTAACCTAACTTAACCTAACCTAACCTAACCTAACCTAAATTAACCTAACCTAACCTAACCTAACCCAACCTAACTTAACCTAACCTAACCTAACTTAACCTAACCTAACCTAACCTAACCTAACTTAACCTAACCTAACCTAACCTAACTTAACCTAACCTAACTTAACTTAACCTAACCTAACTTAACTTAACCTAACCTAACCTAACCTAACCTAACTTAACCTAACCTAACCTAACCTAACCTAACTTAACCTAACCTAACCTAACCTAACCTAACCTAACCTAACCTAACCTAACCTAACCTAACTTAACCTAACCTAACCTAACCTAACCTAACCTAACCTAACTTAACCTAACCTAACTTAACCTAACCTAACCTAACCTAACTTAACCTAACCTAACCTAACTTAACCTAACACAACCAAACCTAACCTAACCTAACCTAACCTAACCTAACTTAACCTAACCTAACCTAACCTAACCTAACTTAACCTAACCTAACCTAACCTAACCTAACCTAACTTAACCTAGCCTAACCTAACCTTACCTAACCTAACTTAACCTAACCAAACCTAACCTAACCTAACCTAACCTAACCTAACCTAACTTAACCTAACCTAACCTATCCTAACCTAACCTAACCTAACCTAAATTAACCTAACCTAACCTAACCCAACCTAACTTAACCTAACCTAACCTAACTTAACCTAACCTAACCTAACCTAACTTAACCTAACCTAACTTAACCTAACCTAACCTAACCTAACCTAACCTAACTTAACTTAACCTAACCTAACTTAACTTAACCTAACCTAACCTAACCTAACCTAACCTAACTTAACCTAACCTAACTTAACCTAACCTAACCTAACTTAACTTAACCTAACCTAACCTAACTTAACCTAACTTAACCTAACCTAACTTAACCTAACCTAACCTAACCTAACCTAACCTAACTTAACCTAACCTAACCTAACTTAACTTAACCTAACCTAACCTAACCTAACCTAACCTAGCCCATATCTACCTAACCTAACCTAACCTAACCTAACCTAACTTAACCTAACCTAGCCTAACCTAACCTAACTTAACCTAACCTAACCTAACCTAACTTAACCTAACCTAGCCTAACCTAACCTAACCTAACCCAACCCAACCTAACCTAACCTAACCTAACCTAACCCCCCCTCCTAACCTAACTTAACCTAACCTAACCTAAGCTAACCTAGGTTAGGTTAGGTTAAGTTAGGTTAGGTTAGGTTAGGTTAAGTTAAGTTAGGTTAGGTTAGGTTTGGTTAGGTTAAGTTAGGTTAGGTTAGGTTAGGTTAGGTTAGGTTAAGTTAGGTTAGGTTAGGTTAGGTTAGGTTAGGTTAAGTTAGGTTAGGTTAGGTTAGGTTAGGTTAGGTTAAGTTAGGTTAGCTTAGGTTAAGTTAGGTTAGGTTAGGCTAGGTTAGGTTAGGTTAGGTTAAGTTAGGTTAGGTTAGGTTAGGTTAAGTTAGGTTAGGTTAGGTTAGGTTAGGTTAGGTTAAGTTAGGTTAGATTAGGTTAGGTTAGGTTAAGTTAGGTTAGGGCTGGTTAGGTTAGGTTAGGGATGGGTTAGGTTAGGTTAGGTTGGGATAGGTTAGGTTAGGTAAGGTTAGGTTAGATTGGGTTAGGTTAGGTTAGGTTAGGTTAGGTTATGTTGGGTTGGGTTAGGTTAGGTTAGGTTGGGTTAGGTTGGGTTGGGTTAGGTTGGCTTGGGTTTGGTTGGGTTAGGTTAGGTTAGGTTAGGTTGAGTTAGGTTAGGTTGGGTTAGGTTAGGTTAGGCTAGGTTAGGTTAGGTAGTTAGGTTAGCTTCACTAAAAATCCCTAGTAATCTCGAATAATCAATAAAAAATCCCTAAAAATCTCTAAAAATACCTAAAAATTTATTTCTAGTAATTTTAAGTTATTTTTAAAGATGTGTATGGATTTTTTAATGATTTCTATGGATTATTAATGAATTTTTATGGATTATTGGGGAATTTTAGGAATTTTTATTGATTTGTAGGGATTTTTCAGGGAAATTTTATCGATTTTTAGGGATTTTTATAGATTTTTAAAGAATGTTTTGGCTTTTTCGGGATTTGTAGGGATTTTTATGGATTTTAATGTTTTTTTTAACGATTTTTAGCGATTTATTGGAATTTTTAATGAGTTCTAGGGATTTTTTGAGTTTTTTAGAGATTTTTATGGACTTTTAATGATTTTTAGATTTTCTTAGGATTTTAGTGAATTTTAGTGATTTTTAGAGATTTTAGGATATTTATATATATTTTTTTATTCATTTCTATGTTTTTTTTTGTGATTTTTAGGGATTTTTAGATTTTTTGGATTTTTTAGGAATTTTCATGGATTTTTAGTTATTTTTATTGATCTTAAGAGATTTTTAGGGATTTTCTTTTATGGAGTTTTAAATATTTTTTTAATTGTTAGGAATTTTTAAGGATTTTTAGGGATTTGTAGGGATTTTTAGAGATTTTTAAGGATTTTTAGGACTCTTAATGGATTTTATGGGATTTTTCAAGATTTTTAATGAATTTTAGGAATATTTAAGGGAATTTTTACGGATTTTTAGTGATTTTTGGAGTTTTTAGGGATTTTTTGTTAATTTTATTATTTGTTTGTAATTTTTAGGTATTTTTTATAGATTTTTATGGATTTTTAGGAATTTTTATTGATTCTTCAAATTTTTTTGGGATTTTTAGTGAATTTTAGGGATTTTTTGAGAATTTAGGGATTTTTAGGGAATTTTTAAAGTTTTTAGGAATGTTTTGGATATTGAGGGATTTTTCTTGGTTAGATTAGGTTAGGTTAGGTTAAAGGTTAGCTTAGGTTAGGTTAGGTTAGGTTAAGTAGTTTTTATTTTTTAGGTATTGTTTAAGTTATTTTTAGAGACTTTTATGGATTTTTTTTAGGAATTTCTATGGATATTTGATATCCAACCTAACCTAACCTAACCTAATCTAACCTAACCCAACCCAACCTAACCTAACTTAACCTAGCCTAACCTAACTTAACCTAACCTAACTTAACCTAACCTAACCTAACCTAACCTAACCTAACCTAACTTAACCTAACCTAACCAAACCTAACCTAACCTAACCTAACCTAACTTAACCTAACCTAACCTAACCTAACTTAACCTAACCTAACCTAACCTAACCTAACTTAACCTAACCTAACCTAACCTAACTTAACCTAACCTAACTTAACCTAACCTAACCTAACCTAACTTAACCTAACCTAACTTAACCTAACCAAACCTAACCTAACCTAACCTAACTTAATCTAACCTAACCTAACCTAACCTAAATTAACCTAACCTAACCAAACCTAACCTAACCTAACTTAACCTAACCTAACCTAACCCAACCTAACCTAACCTAACCTAACCTAACTTAACCTAACCTAACCTAACCTAACTTAACCTAACCTAACTTAACTTAACCTAACCTAACTTAACCTAACCTAACCTAACTTAACTTAACATAACCTAACTTAACTTAACCTAACCTAACCTAACTTAACCTAACCTAACCTAACCTAACCTAACTTAACCTAACCTAACCTAACCTAACTTAACCAAACCTAACCTAACCTAACCTAACCTAACCTAACCTAACTTAACCTAACCTAACCTAACCTAACCTAACCTAACTTAACTTAACCTAACCTAACCTAACCTAACCTAACTTAACCTAACCTAACCTAACCTAACCTAACTTAACCTAACCTAACCTAACCTAACCTAACTTAACTTAACCTAACTTAACCTAACCTAACCTAACCTAACCTAACCTAACCTAACCTAACCAAACCTAACCTAACCTAACCTAACCTAACCTAACCTAACCTAACTTAACCTAACCTAACCTAACCTAACCTAACCTAACTTAACCTAACCTAACCTAACCTAACCTAACCTAACTTAACCTAACCTAACCTATCCTAACCTAACCTAACCTAACCTAAATTAACCTAACCTAACCTAACCCAACCTAACTTAACCTAACTTAACCTAACCTAACCTAACCTAACCTAACCTAACCTAACTTAACCTAACCTAACTTAACCTAACCTAACCTAACCTAACCTAACTTAACTTAACCTAACCTAACCAAACCTAACCTAACCTAACCTAACCTAACCTAACCTAACTTAACCTAACCTAACCTAACTTAACTTAACCTAACCTAACCTAACCTAACATAACCTAATCTAACCTAACTTAACCTAACCTAACCCATCCTTACCTAACCTAACCTAACCTAATCTAACCTAACCTAACCTAACCCAACCCAACCTAACCTAACCTAACCTAACCTAACCTAACTTAACCTAACCTAAACTAACCTAACCTAAAATAACCTAACCTAACTTAACCTAACCTAACCTAACCTAACCTAACTTAACTTAACCTAACCTAACCTAACCTAACCTAACTTAACGTAACCTAACCTAACCTAACCTAACTTAACCTAACCTAACTTAACGTAACCTAACCTAGCCTAACGTAACCTAACCTAACCTAACCTAACCAAACCAAACCTAACCTAACCTAACCTAACCTAACCTAACTTAACCTAACCTAACCTAGCCTAACTTAACCTAACCTAACCTAACCTAACCTAACCTAACCTTACCTAACCTAACTTAACCTAACCTAACCTAACCTAACTTAACCTAAGGTTGGGTTAGGTTAGGTTAGGTTAGGTTAGGTTAAGTTAGGTTAGGTTAGGTTAGGTTAGGTTAGGTTAAGTTAGGTTAGGTTAGGTTAGGTTAGGTTGGGTTAGGTTAAGTTAGGTTAGGTTAGGTTAGGTTATGTTAGGTTAAGTTAGGTTAGGTTAGGTTAGGTTAGGTTAGGTTAGGTTAAGTTAGGTTAGGTTAGGTTAGGTTAGGCTAGGTTAGGTTAGGTTAGGTTAGGTTAGGTTAGGCTAGGTTAGGGATGGGTTAAGTTAGGTTAGGTTGGGTTAGGTTAGGTTAGGTAAGGTTAGGTTAGGTTGGGTTAGGTTAGGTTAGGTTAGGTTAGGTTAGGTTAGGTTATGTTGGGTTGGGTTAGGTTAGGTTAGGTTAGGTTGGGTTAGGTTGGGTTGGGGTTGGTTGGCTTGGGTTAGGTTGGGTTAGGTTAGGTTAGGTTAGGTTAGGTTGAGTTAGGTTAGATTAGGTTAGGTTAGGTTAAGTTAGGTTAGATTAGGTTAAGGTAGGTTGAGTTAGAATAAGTTAGGTTAGGTTAAGTTAGGTTAGGTTAGGTTAAGTTAGGTTAGATTAGGTTAGGTTAGGTTAGGTTAGGTTAGGTTAGGTTAGGTTGGGGTAGGTTGGCTTGGGTTAGGTTGGGTTAGGTTAGGTTAGGTTAGGTTAGGTTGAGTTAGGTTAGATTAGGTTAGGTTAGGTTAAGTTAGGTTAGGTTAGGTTAGGTTAGGTTAGGTTAGGTTAGGTTGGGTTGGGGTAGGTTGGCTTGGATTAGGTTGGGTTAGGTTAGGTTAGGTTAGGTTCAGTTAGGTTAGATTAGGTTAGGTTAGGTTAAGTTAGGTTAGGTTAGGTTAGGTTAGGTTAGGTTAGGTTAGGATTGGTTAGGTTTGGTTAGGTTAGGTTAGGTTAGGTTAGGTTAGGTTGGGTTGGGTTGGGTTGGGTTAGGTTAGGTTAGGTTAGGTTAGGTTAGGTTAGGTTAAGTTAGGTTAGGTTAGATTAGGTTAGGTTAGGGATGGGTTAGGTTAGGTTAGGTTGGGTTAGGTTAGGTTAGGTAAGGTTAGGCTAGGTTGGGTTAGGTTAGGTTACGTTAGGTTAGGTTAGGTTAGGTTGGGTTGGGTTAGGTTAGGTTAGGTTAGGTTAGGTTGGGTTAGGTTGGGTTGGGGTAGGTTTGCTTGGATTAGGTCGGGTTAGGTTTGGTTAGGTTAGGTTAGGTTGAGTTAGGTTAGGTTGGGTTAGGTTAGGTTAGGTTAGGTTAGGTTAGGTAGTTAGGTTAGCTTCACTAAAAATCCCTAGAAATCTCGAATAATCAATAAAAAATCCCTAAAAATCTCTAAAAATACCTAAAAATTACAAACAATTAATAAAAACTACAAAAAATCACTAAAAACTCAAGTAACCACTAAAAATCCATAAAAATTCCCTAAAAAATACCTAAAAATCATTAAAAATTCCTAACAATTCAAAAAGTATGTAAAACTCCATGAAAGAAAATCCATACAAATCTCTTAAAATCAATAAAAATAACTAAAAATCCATGAAAAATCCAAAAAAACAAAAAAAAATATAAAAATCCACGAAAAACACCAAAAATCAATAGAAATTAATATAAATATATAATAATCTAAAATCTCTATGAATCACTAAAATTCATTAAACCCTAAAACAATCTAAAAATCCTTAAAAGTCCATACAAATCTCAAAAAATCTCTAAAAATCCCTAAAACTCATTAAAAATCCCTATAAATCGCTAAAAATTCTTAAAAATACATTAAAATCCTTAAAAAACACTAAAAATCTCTAAAGATCCCTAAAAATCTCTAAAATTTTCAAAAAAAATTTAAAAAATCCAAAAAATTCATAAAAATTCAAAAAAATCCTTAAAAATCTCTAAAGATCCATAAAATTCCCCTGAAAAATCCCTACAAATCAACAAATATTCCAAAAAATCCCCCAAAATCCATGAATATTTATTAATAATACATAGAAATCACTGAAAAAATCCATAAACATCTTTAAAAATTACTTTAAGAATTTTAATGGATTTTTAGGTATTTGCATGGATTTTTACAGATATTTGGTATTTTTTATTAATTTTTAGGGATATTAAGAATTTTTTTGAGAGATTTTTAGTGATTTTTTTAGAAATTTTCAAGTATTTTTAATTTTTTTAAGGATTTTTAGAAAAATTTAGAGATTTTTAAGGAGTTTTAGAGAATTTTAGGGATTATTAGTTGATTTTAGTTATTTTTAGAGATTTTGACAAATTTTTATAGATTTTTAAGGATTTCTAGAGATTTTAAGGGATTTTTAGCGAATTTTTGGGATTTTTAGAGATTTTTAAAGAATTTTATGTATTTTTTTTGGAATTTCTTTTAATTTTTGGTAATATCTAAAGATTTTTTTAGATATCTTTATGGATTTTTTTCGAGTTTTCATTTATTTGTAGGGATTTTAAGTAATTTTTAAAGATGTTTATGGATTTTTTAGGGATTTCCATGGATTATTAATGAATTTTTTGGATTTTATGGGATTTTCAGGAATTTTAATTTATTTGTAGGGATTTTTCTTTGGAATTTTATGGAATTTTTGGGATTTTTAGAGATTTTTAAGGAATTTTTTTGAATATTTATGAATTTTTAGGAGTTTTTAAGGATTTTTAAAACAATTTACGGGATTCTTAGAGATTTTTTAGAGATTTTGTAAGATTTTTAATGGATTTTTAGGGATTTGCATAGATTTTTACAGATTTTTGGAATTTTTTATGAATTTTTAGGAATATTAAGGCTTTTTTAGAGATTTTTTTTGTATAAATTTTTATTGTTTTTTTTATAAATTTTTAAGGATTTTTAGAAAAATTTAGGAATTTTTAGTTATTTACAGGGATTTTTCAGGAGTTTCAGAGAATTTTAGGGGTTACTAGTTGAATTTAGCGATTTTTTGAGATTTTGACCATTTCTTTATAGGTCTTTAAGGATTTCTAGAGATTTTAAGGTATTTTTAGTGAATTTTAGGGATATTTAGAGATTTTTAAAGATTTTTATGGATTTTGTTAGGAATTTCTATGCATTTTTGGTAATATCTAATGATTTTTAGAGATTTTTATGGATTTTTTTCGAATTTTAATTTATTTCTAGTGATTTTAAGCAATTTTTAAAGATGTGTATGGAATTTTTTAATGATTTCTATGGATTATTAATGAATTTTTATGGATTATTGGGGAATTTTAGGAATTTTTATTGATTTGTAGGGATTTTTCAGGGAAATTTTATCGATTTTTAGGGATTTTTATAGATTTTTAAAGAATTTTTTGAATTTTTCGGGATTTTAAGGGATTTTTATGGATTTTAATGTTTTTTTTAACGATTTTTAGCGATTTATAAGGATTTTTAATGAGTTCTAGGGATTTTTTGAGACTTTTAGAGATTTTTATGGACTTTAAATGATTTTTAGATTTTCTTAGGATTTTAGTGAATTTTAGTGATTTTTAGAGATTTTAGGATATTTATATATATTTTTTTATTCATTTCTATGTTTTTTCTTTATTTTTAGGGATTTTTAGATTTTTTGGAATTTTTAGGAATTTTCATGGATTTTTAGTTATTTTTATTGATCTTAAGAGATTTTTAGGGATTTTCTTTTATGGAGTTTTAAATATTTTTTTAATTGTTAGGAATTTTTAAGGATTTGTAGGGATTTGTAGGGATTTTTAGAGATTTTTAAGGATTTTTAGGACTCTTAATGGATTTTATGGGATTTTTCAAGATTTTTAATGAATTTTAGGTATATTTAAGGGAATTTTTACGGATTTTAAGTGATTTTTGGAGTTTTTTGGGATTTTTTTGTGATTTTTATTTGTTTGTAACTTTTAGGTATTTTTTATAGATTTTTACGGATTTTTAGGGATTTTGATTGATTCTTCAATATTTTTGGGATTTTTAGTGAATTTTAGGGATTTTTTGAGATTTTAGGGATTTTTAGGGAATTTTTAAAGTTTTTAGGAATGTTTTGGATATTGAAGGATTTTTCTTGGTTAGATTAGAAAAGGTTAGGTTAAAGGTTAGCTTAGGTTAGGTTAGGTTAGGTTAAGTAGTTTTTATTTTTTAGGTATAGTTTAAGTAATTTTTAGGGATTTTTATGGATTTTTTTAGGAATTTCTATGGATATTTGATATCTAACCTAACCTAACCTAACCTAACCTAACCTAACCCAACCCAACCTAACCTAACCTAACCTAACCTAACTTAACCTAACCTAACCTAACCTAACTGAAACTAACCCAACCTAACCTAACCTAACCTAACCTAACCTAACTTAACCTAACCTAACCTAACCTAACCTAACCTAACTTAACTTAACCTAACCTAACCTAACCTAACTTAACCTAACCTAACTTAACCTAACATAACCTAGCCTAACCCAACCTAACTTAACCTAACCTAACCTAACCTAACCTAACCTAACCTATCCTAACTTAACCTAACCTAACTTAACCTAACCAAACCTAACCTAACTTAACTTAACCTAACCTAACCTAACCTAACCTAAATTAACCTAACCTAACCTAACCCAACCTAACTTAACCTAACCTAACCTAACTTAACCTAACCTAACCTAACCCAACCTAACCAAACCTAACCTAACCTAACTTAACCTAACATAACCTAACCTAACCTAACCTAACTTAACCTAACCTAACCTAACCTAACCTAACCTAACTTAACCTAACCTAACCTAACCTAACCTAACCTAACCTAACCTAACTTAACCTAACCAAACCTAACCTAACCTAACCAAATCTAACCTAACCTAACTTAACCTAACCTAACCTAACCTAACCTAACCTAAATTAACCTAACCTAACCTAACCTAACCCAACCTAACTTAACCTAACCTAACCTAACTTAACCTAACCTAACCCAACCCAACCTAACCTAACCTAACCTAACCTAACCTAACCTAACTTAACCTAACCTAACCTAACCTAACCTAACCTAACTTAACCTAACCTAACTTAACCTAACCTAACCTAACTTAACCTAACATAACCTAACCTAACCTAACCTAACTTAACCAAACCTATAATAACCTAACCAATCTACCCAACCCAACCTAACCTAACCTAACCTAACCTAACCTATAACCTAACCTAACCTAACCTAACCTAACCTAACCTAGCCCCCCCTCCTAACCTAACCTAACCTAACCTAACCTAACCTAA
>JAXCGZ010011614.1:82500-85000 GCA_037179515.1 Halocaridina rubra | reverse complement strand
AATTTTGGAGTAGGCACAGACCCAACCTTTGGAACGAAAATGAATATACAGGTTACAGTGAGAGATTTGAAATGGGTCAGTGGAAGCATGGATAGACAGCTGGGTTTCAAATAGGAGGAGGAGATTAGGGAGAAATGTTCCTAAGTGCTGCTATGCAAACAAAAGATAGTGTTCAGGAAACGAATGTTAGAATAGTGAAGAGTGAAAGAAGCAGATATCTTGGGAGATGCAAAGTTAAGGACAGAACCATTACTACCACCAGGTGTGTCTGCCCTTAAGCCAATAGTGGAGGCAGCAAGATCCCCAGAGATTCTTTGCACCCTTCTATGCCAGGTATTGGGGGCCATAAGCTTTGGGCCTTCCATAAATAATAGCAAATATGAGAAAAAAAAGAGAGCAAAAAGAGACAGATGTGAGGTGTTGTGATTTGCCAAATGTAATGGAATAACAATAGATGTGTAATGCATACGCCAGAATATTCAGTGTATATGTAGGGATAAGGAAAGAACCTTCCTGAAGGAAAACTCAACCTGGAGCTGTCTGGACCAATCCTAGTTGAATTCTAATACCTTCAGTCATGGTCTTTCAATGGGCGGCAGATGCCATGGCCAACCTACTAATAATTTGGTGAATACCTAATTTAATTGATGAAGACAGTCAATTTACATTCAGTTGGTGTGGACTGCATAGTAGTACGCAGTGCAGCCTAGGGAGTTATTATAAGGTTAATATCATGTTTATAACAATAAAATCTGCTCGTAGCCTGTTTTTTTTAATAGGTTTATAAAGATAAGATTACGCCAATTCCTGACTATGTTTTCATTATGAATAAGAAATCCTCTTTTAATATTGCGAGAATTATAAACAAGCTTGATTGCTACTTTTATAGCTTCGACTCTGTTGCCCTATTTAGGGGCTTTTGTAACATTATGTGATTGGCATATGACCTGGAGCATATCTGTTCTGTAATGTAGCTTAAGCATCAACACTTCAAAAGACCCTGAGCATAATAATAATAATAATAATAATAATAATAATAATAATAATAATAATAATAATAATAATAATAATAATAATAATAATAATAATAAAAATAATAATAATGATAATAATAATAATAATAATAATAATAACAATGGTAAAAAATAATAATGATAATATTACAAGAAGAGCAGTCATTGTCAACTTCGATAATGGAAAAAAGAATCCCGCGGAATTGTGTTAAATGATCATAATCCACAAAGCCAGACTTTCGCTCTTCAGTGAAAGAATTTCAAGGTACCAATGTACTCTCATCTTGCAGAGTACTCCTCCTACAGCTGTGTTTGGTGTTGTTCGTTCATGCGAAGAGATTGCCTTGGATTCATCCCTCCATCGGTTCCAGGGAGGTTGTACTGACCTTAGGTTGTAGAGGTTAATCTGTTATCAGCCCTACATGTACTCATACATGCCCCTTCTTCATCAAAACAAGATTGCCAAGTATTATTCGTTATGTCGGTAACATCTTATCCTTTTTAACTTTTCACGATTTTCCCAGTGTAAGAGTGTTTTGATGAAAAGCTCTCATTCCCCTTCATACTACTTAGAGAATTAATGAAAACACTTTCAACCACCTCTTTGAATCTAGTTTTACGACTCTGATCCAACATTTTATAGTTATCAAAACTGACTAAGTGTTTACAAGGACTTTTTTGATTACAAGATATCTTATAACCATGAAAAAACTTTCAAGAAGGGATGAAATAAACAAGTAATAGATACTCTTGTATCATGTTTCAGGTCATACAAGATTATTTAGATATTAGCTTACAGCAGTACGGTACATATATTCACACACCTTTTCTAATACTAAGTGAATTCGTCATTATAAACAATAGCGATATACTATAGACTAAGTAATAAAAGCTCACTTTGTAGTCGCTAATTAAATTTGGAAACCAAGACAAATAATAATTTGAAAATAGCGTTCTATTGCGTTTATTTGCTGAAGATAGAGGTTTTGGACATAATAATATTTCCAAATTGCTGTTACAATGACCTATATATATATATATATATATATATATATATATATATATATATATATATATATATATATATATATATATATATATATATATATATATATATATATATATATATATATATATATATATATATATATATATATATATATATATAACACTGAACTGTTAACATATATATATGTATATTTATATGTATATGTATATGTATATATATATATATATATATATATATATTATATATATATATATATATATATATATATATATATATATATATATATATATATATATATATATATATATATATATATATATATATATATATATATATATATATATATATATATATATATATATATATATATATATAAATATATGTATATATATATATGTATATATATATATATATATATATATATATATATATATATATATATATATATATATATATATATATATATATATATATATAT
>JAXCGZ010011614.1:72500-77500 GCA_037179515.1 Halocaridina rubra | reverse complement strand
GACTTGCGTTGTGGTAGTTTTCTTATATATAAATATTTTTTTATAATGATGACTACTAAATTATATAATTTTTAATTTCATTGTCACTATATTATTAGTGGACTTTAAAATTAACATTTTTAGATGTTGTTCTGAACAATACTTTGGAATATGCAAACACTACCTTTCTTTACAGCACTTTACATTATTAATCATTAAATACGGAACACCTCGAAATATTACATTATGGAATTAATAGTTTTGATATTCGGAAAATATTTTCCTTTAACTAATTCTAATATGTGTAGACAATATAATAAAAAAAAAATTACAATTTTGAAGATTGCTCATTTTTGTATTATTTTCATTTATTTTGTCTAATATTATTCACCAAGAAAAGAGTAAATGACGAAAGAGCTGGTCGAATGAGGTCTGGCCTTCATTTTCAAGTCACCTGGAAAAATGAGAAGTAACAAAATAAAGATGAGTAAATTATTTCTCTATGTTTGCGCTACCAAGTCACTGATTTCAAAATTACGGAATACTTGGAGAAAATATTTCATTGAAATACATAATCAAGTCCAATCTCCCAGGAGCTTCTTGAAGTAGTTGTAAGTTCTTGAACAGATCAAGAAATACAAAGAAGTCATCTTTTTTACACCGTCATGTAATTAAACATTGGGCTAATTATGTTAAAATATTTCCATGTTTTTGGTATCAGCTAAGGCTGTCAGACTAAACAAAATTTATCTTTTCTGGAAATAGTTCTTATATGTTATACATACAAGAAGAGGGAAGGTATCTATTTATATCCCAACCCAACAATTCTCTTGATTTTGATGACATGGCTACCAATCATTGAACCTCTGCACAATGTTAATGGTTTCTGGTTCACTCCACTTCATCTTAATTGTTGCTTTATTTTAATTAGAGTTGTGCTATATAAGTAGCCAGATATACTCATGCATAGTATAGTTAGCAGAACTAATCAAACATTCATTATTCAGGAATAAAGAAAGTTTACACGGCTAAAATTTTGACTATAATTCTGTTCTTGATGACAACACAGAAAAGGAAACTTAACATAATTGTAGCATTCACCTCAAGTGTGCTTCTCGTGTCTGGGGAAGAGACTGAATAAAATATTCCTTTATGTGGGGAGAAAGAATTCCTTTATGATTCTTCTAAACGTCATAAGAGGCAACTAAAATGAATTTGGGATTATTGAGGCTAACACACTACTGGCCTGAATTTTGTTCTTGCATCAAAACAATTTTTCCAGAGGCTAGGCCAATAGAAGTATGAATTCCTGTATCCAGGCTATTAGAGTTAGGATAATAATATAGTTCCTTTAATATAAAAAGGCAGTAGTAGTAGTAGTAATGACAATAATAATAATAATAATAGTAGTAGTAGTAGTAGTAGTAGTCGTCCTTCTGTCAAAGCCTTGTAGTAGTAGTAGTAGTGGTAGTCGTCCTCTTTCCAAAGTCTTGTCTTACGCTCGTTCAGCGGCAAGAAAAGCATTTCAAAGTGTGAGAGTATGTCAGCCTAACAGCTCTTTTATTCTTTATTGTCATCTCCTACGACATGGTTAGAATATGAAATAGGGGGAGATATTTTCCCGATTGAATGGGATTCCCTGTTCAGTCACCATCAGAATACCTTTCTTCCAACTCTCTTTTCTCTTCTTTGTTATTATCAACAACAAAAAATGTTGTAGCCCATTCATTTGCAGCAATTTAAACTTTGGTTGTAACCGAATAGTGAAGGACTTAACAATGGCAACTATAATCTGCTTGCGTTGTTTGGCTACTTATAAAGCTTCACTTTAAAGTAAAACCAAGCATCTAAAGTGAGGTGAAGGAAATTCTGCGCATATTTTACCGATAACAGAGGCGTTATCCATGTCATATAAATCAACGAAATTGTTGGATCGGAAGATAAATGGATCTAATTTCTCATCTCACATGTATTTTGCATCAAAAGCAATTACCAACAGAGATCAGTTGCTCACTCACACATCCATTAGTTTCCTTGTTTACTCTTGCCTTGTCAAAGGAAAGTATGGAAGAAGAAGAATAAATATCATAAAACGAAGTAAATTTCATCATCAGAATACTGTTCTCTTCATTATATATATATATATATATATATATATATATATATATATATATATATATATACATATATATATATATATATATATATATATATATATATATATATATATATATATATATATATATATATATATATATATATATATATATTATATATATATATATATATATATATATATATATATATATATATATATATATATATATATATATATATATATATATATATATATATATATATATATATATATATATATATATATATATATATATATATATATATATATATATATATATATATATATATATATATATATATATATATATATATATATATATATATATATATATATATATATATATATATGTGTGTGTGTGTGTGTGTGTGTGTGTGTGTGTGCAATTACCTAATTGTAATAATCTGATTGTGTTTACGGGAAAGAGCCCAAAGCTCGTAACTTCCCGTATCCTGATCGGTTCCATTTTCTACTTAGTGATACTTATCATACTTGTCCTTGAAACTATGGATTGAGTTAGCATTAACTATCTCCTCGCTTAGCGAATTTCAATTAGCAAATACTCTTACCAAAAAAAGTACTTCCTTACATCCTTCAAATTAGATTTCTTACGAAGCTTCAAACAATGACCTCTAGGTCTAGTGCCAGCCATATCAAAATATCTACCCCTATCCACTCTATCATAACAATGAAGGAATTTAAAGACTGTTGCCATATCACTCCCTCATTCTTGTAGCTTCAAGTATTGGTCAGTCAAATTCCCTCAGCCTCTCATCATAACTGAGATTGCGTATTTCTGGTACCAGTTTCGTGGCATATCTTTGAACTTTTTTCCAGCTTAACTACGTGCTTTTTCAAGTGCGGCTTCCTAAAGGAGGCTGCATATTCAAGTTTTGGCCTCACATAGGTTACATAAATATTTCTGAACATTTCCTTGTCCATGTGCCAAAGAGCTACCCTACATTTGCTAAAAAAAGCATATGCTGCCCTTAGTATGCCATTTATATGCATTTCTGGAGACAAATAGGCCAGAGTGCTTACCCCTAGATATCTCTCATTCTTTGTCTCTTGAAGTTGTACTCCTGTTCTGAGTAGTCAAGCTTGGGCCTTCTTGCACTTGTACCCATTCTCATTACCTTACATTTTTAAGTGTTGAATTTCATTAGCCATTTTTCTGGCCACTCATGCAGACTATTTAGACCTTGCTGAAGTTCTCTACCATTGTTCTCGTTTCTTACTTTCTTCACAATCTTTGCATCATCTGCAAACATATTCATGAATGAATTTGCAGACTCTGGTAGGTATTTTCATATACAAAGAACAAAAGTGGCCCTAAAAGTGAACCCTCTGGAACTCCACTACTAACTCTTCTCCATTCAGACACTGGGTGTCTTACTCTAACTCTCTGTTCCCTTCCATCTAAGTATATATTTATCCATTTCAAGACATCTCCACCTATTCTAGCATTTGCTTGCAGCTTCTTAATAAGTCTCCCGTGTGGGACAGTGTCAAATGCTTTCTGGAAGTCTTGGAATATGCACTCTGCCGAGCCCTCTCTTTCCTGTAAAATTCGGGTTACCTAATCATAAAAATTCTAAGTTTGTTACTGGTGATCTACCTTCTCTGAGGCCATGTTATCTCACTGATAAAAAGTTGAAGGATTCCAAGTGAAGAGAGATATGTTTCCTTGATGGTTTCTCCACAACTTTGCAAACTATGCTGGTCAAGGAAACATGTCTGTTGCTTAGAGCCGCATCCCTAGTTCCCTTTATGAAGATAGGTATCACGTTCGCTTGTTTCCAGCATCTTGGAATCTTCCCTGACTCCAGTGACTTTTTCAATATGATACTTCATGCTGCTGATATTGAGTTTGCGCATTTTTAAGTACATGTGATATATCATAAGGACCTGTGGCTTTGTGGACATCTAGCTCCATCAGCACTTTACATACTTCATGTGGCTGAAAGGATGATGTTGTCTAATACCGACCCAAGAGCTTCTATCTCTGCAATCTGAGGGGGTGGGGGTATTTTCTACTGCAAATACTGACTGAAACTTCTTGTTCAATTCTTTGCACAGCTCTTCATCCGTCTCAGTGATGCTTCCATCCATTCTCTTAAGCTTTAAAACCTCTTCTTTTACCTTCAGTTTTCCTCTGATATAGCTGTGGAAAAGTTTGGGATTTTCTTTAGCCTTCCTGATGATGTACCTTTCATTGTCTCTCTCTTACTCTCTTCCTTTACTTAGGTAATCATTTCTTGCTCTATTATAGGGCTGCCAGGAATTTATGTTTTTTATCCTTCTATACCTTTTCCAGCATTTGTCTCTCCACTCCGTAGCTCTTTTACTCTCATTATCGAGCCATATCTCTCTGGCATGAATTACACCTACTCTGGTGACAGGAATGCAGCAATCTACTATCTTCCCATATTTCACACAAAAGATGATGTTCATTTCTTTGTACAGATTTGTTGTAAAATAAAGTCCTCCAGTCAATAACTGCAAAAAGATAATTCATTTTGATAAAATCTCCTTTTGGATAGTTCCTCCTCATGTCCTCAGTGCCTCTACTCTCAGGCAGAACATCCTCAATGATATAGTCCATCAACAACACAAAGTGGTCACTCTTTCCAATTGGTGGCTACTTTCAAAAATGTTCACATATTAGGAGAAAGAGTTTTATGCTATGCATTGCCAGTAACTATAAATAAATTAAGTAATTTTTTGTGTGGTAACATTATATGAAGTAGATATTTTTTTTTTATTAAAACAAGAATTTAATTTCAATGCTTTATTTCTGTTTTTATTTTATTTACTGCATGTGGCATTTTCTTTTGTGTTTGATGCATTTTTTTTTGGGGGGGGGGCTGATTCGGTTGCTGGG
>JAXCGZ010011614.1:60000-65000 GCA_037179515.1 Halocaridina rubra | reverse complement strand
ATATATATATATATATATATATATATATATATATATATATATATATATATATATATATATATATATATATATATATATATATATATATATATATATATATATATATATATATATATATATATATATATATATATATATATATATATATATATATATATATATATATATATATATATATATATATATATATATATATATATATATATATATATATATATATATATATATATATATATATATATATATATATATATATATATATATATATATATATATATATATATATATATATATATATATATATATATATATATATATATATATATATATATATATATATATATATATATATATATATATATATATATATATATATATATATATATATATATATATATATATATATATATATATATATATATATATATATATATATATATATATATATATATATATATATATATATATATATATATATATATATATATATATATATATATATATATATATATATATATATATATATATATATATATATATATATATATATATATATATATATATATATATATATATATATATATATATATATATATATATATATATATATATATATATATATATATATATATATATATATATATATATATATATATATATATATATATATATATATATATATATATATATATATATATATATATATATATATATATATATATATATATATATATATATATATATATATATATATATATATATATATATATATATATATATATATATATATATATATATATATATATATATATATATATATATATATATATATATATATATATATATATATATATATGTATATATATATATATATATATATATATATATATATATATATATATATATATATATATATATATATATATATATATATATATATATATATATATATATATATATATATATATATATATATATATATATATATATATATATATATATATATATATATATATATATATATATATATATATATATATATATATATATATATATATATATATATATATATATATATATATATATATATATATATATATATATATACTATATATATATATCATATATATATATATATATATATATATATATATATATATATATATATATATATATATATATATATATATATATATATATATATATATATATATATATATATATATATATATATATATATATATATATATATATATATATATATATATATATATATATATATATATATATATATATATATATATATATATATATATATATATATATATATATATATATATATATATATATATATATATATATATATATATATATATATATATATATATATATATATATATATATATATATATATATATATATATATATATATATATATATATATATATATATATATATATATATATATATATATATATATATATATATATATATATATATATATATATATATATATATATATATATATATATATATATATATATATATATATATATATATATATATATATATATATATATATATATATATATATATATATATATATATATATATATTCCACAAATCTATTTTTGTAGCAATGCCGCGTCATAGCTTGTTTCGTCTTGTACTAGTACCAGTAAGAGTTAAATTTTTTTAAATCCAAATTTATCGTGTTTTTAGAGTGAACAGCTTTGAATAATCAGCGAACAGAAGAAGTTTTCTGAAATGGAAATAAATATATGAACGATGTCTATTATTCGTCATCATGGGACATACTAACGAAATATACATTACCTATAAAAATTATCAAATTAATAATCATCTTTACTGTTAATATTATTATTATTATTATTATTATTATTATTATTATTATTATTATTATTATTATTATTATTATTATTATTATTATTATTATTATTATTATTATTATTATTATTATTATTATTATTATTATTTTTATTATTATTATTATTATTATTATTATTATTATTATTATTATCATTATTATTATTATTATTATTATTATTATTATTATTATTATTATTATTATTATTATTATTATTATTATTATTATTATTATTATTATTATTATTAATATTATTATTATTATTATTATTATTATTATTATTATTATTATTATTATTATTATTATCATTATTATTATTATTATTATTATTATTATTATTATTATTATTATTATTATTATTATTATTATTATTATTATTATTATTATTATTAGTATTATTAGTAGTAGTAGTAGTAGTAGTAGTAGTAGTAGTAGTAGTACTAGTAGTAGTAGTAGTAGTAGTAGTAGTAGTAGTAGTAGTAGTAGTAGTAGTAGTAGTAGTAGTAGTAGTAGTAGTAGTAGTAGTAGTAGTAGTAGTAGTAGTAGTAACAGTAGTAGTAGTATCATTCCCGCTTTTGCTTATAATCTCACCAAATATATATAGCTTATTTTGACTTTCAGCTCAGCTTAATTGCAAGCAAAATGATATAATGGTATTGTGGCAGTCGTAAGAATTCCTACTTCCAACGCCTACCAGCGCCGGCTCTTCCTCACGACTGACTAATGGTAAAAACCAACTCTCTTAATTACTGAGAAGGCCAAGAAGACTTAAATCTTTCCTTGGATTTTTACGAGTTTCATTTTAACTCAAATTTGCAGGGTCAAACTTTAAGAGCTTTATTTTCTTCTTCGTTGTTGCTATTTATTTTTTTTTATTTTGTCATATGATTGTAAATAGAGGAATGTTCTGAGGTCAACATATTGAATATTGTTAGCTTTCTTTTTATTTAATATCTGTGTGCGAAATTACAATAGACTTTTCTTATTAATACTTTATCATTCATATCCAGCTCTATTCCAACCTCATTCGTGGCTTCGTTTTCGCATTTAATTCAAATCCCATGCCATAGGCATTAATAATAATTAAATGAACACATTAACATATGTGAAAACATAAAACATATTTTGTCCATGGTATCGATTCAAGTATAAGATATATAATTACTCTGCCAAGGTGCTACCAAAAGAAAGCATTCATATGCTAGCTTAGCAGTAAGCTAAAGATTAGATTCTTATTTTAGACCTACAGTGATGTGGTAACACCTTAGCACATTAACTTTTCTCATGGGCTCTAATCCCATCCAGGGGCAAAAAGTTTCATATATATATATATATATATATATATATATATATATATATATATATATATATATATATATATATATATGTATATATATATATGTATATATATATATATATATATATATATATATATATATATATATATATATATATATATATATATATATATATATATATATATATATATATATATATATATATATATATATATATATATATATATATATATATATATATATATATATATATATATATATATATATATATATATATATATATATATATATATATATATATATATATATATATATATATATATATATATATATATATATATATATATATATATATATATATATATATATATATATATATATATATATATATATATATATATATATATATATATATATATATATATATATATATATATATATATATATATATATATATATATATATATATATATATATATATATATATATATATATATATATATATAATATATATATATATATATATATATATATATATATATATATATATATATATATATATATATATATATATATATATATATATATATATATATATATATATATATATATATATATATATATATATATATATATATATATATATATATATATATATATATATATATATATATATATATATATATATATATATATATATATATATATATATATATATATATATATATATATATATATATATATATATATATATATATATATATATATATATATATATATATATATATATATATATATATATATATATATATATATATATATATATATATATATATATATATATATATATATATATATGAATAATATTTTATTTTACCCCGACCGGGACTCGAACCTAGGACTTATGATTACTAAGTCCTAGATTCGAGTCCCGGGCGGGGTAAAAAAAAATTATTCAGGTTTTCACATATGTAATGTGCTTATCTGGTTATATATATATATATATATATATATATATATATATATATATATATATATATATATATATATATATATATATATATATATGTGTGTGTGTGTGTGTGTGTGTGTGTGTGTGTGTGTGTGTGTGTGTATGTGTGTGTGTGTGTGTGTGTGTGTGTGTGTGTGTGTGTGTGTGTGTGTGCTTTCATGCAGGTATGCATATTATCTCTTGACAACTCAGATTTTTTTTTTCTTCTGAATTAGAGAGGCTATTTTCTAGTTTGTTTTTTATTTCGCTTTTAAAAAAGAATGTAGATTGTGTTTCCTTAACTGGTGACAACTTTTTTTTGGGGGGGAGGGGCCTAGAATAGTCTATTTCTTTCCTCGAGGCAGCAGGCTTTAGTTTTTTCTTTTTTCTTTTCACTTTTTTTCTGATTTCTTTATTCTCTGCATTGCATCCAATACAAATTTTATCATGTGTTATCTATATTCCAAATATAGATTAGAATATTCTTCTGTAAATGCTGGACTAAATCAAGCCTAAAAGGTATTTGTGCACAATAAGGTAGAATACATTAAATTAAGCTTCTAGAAAACTACATTATGACAATAGTACAAGAATATATACATACAAATACATGCCCCATTCCTCCTGTCAGGGTGGTGACCGAGACAAAAAACTAATCCTCTTAGCTGCTTGGGGATAAACGGTTGCCATATTTCCCCCCTTCCGCCCTGCTTGGGTCATCCACAAGGTAGCCGGGCAAGGATAATCGGCGGTGGAACCCGACAGCCTAAGCTGGAGTACCTCCACCGCTTCATCACACCCGTCCAACACAATTCGCTGAGCT
>JAXCGZ010011614.1:42500-45000 GCA_037179515.1 Halocaridina rubra | reverse complement strand
TATATATATATATATATATATATATATATATATATATATATATATATATATATATATATATATATATATACATATATATATATACATATATATATATATATATATATATATATATATATATATATATATATATATATATATATATATATATATATATATATATATATATATATATATATATATATATATATATATATATATATATATATATATATATATATATATATATATATATATATATATATATATATATGTATGTATGTATGTGTATGTGTGATTACCTAATTGTGATTACCTAATTGTGTTTACGGGAAAGAGCCCAAAGCTCGTATCTTCCCGTCTCCTGATCGGTTCCATTTTTAGACTTAGTGATACTTATCATACCTGTCCTTAAAACTATGGATTGAGGTAGCATTAACTACCTCCTCGCTTAGCGAATTCCAATTATCAACTACTCTTACACTGAAAAAGTATTTCCTTACATCCTGCAAACAAGTTTTCTTCCGAAGCTTCAAACTATGACCTCTAGTTCTAGAGCCAGCCATATCGAAATATCGATCCCTATCCACTCTATCATAACCATGAAGGAATTTAAAGACTGTCACCATATCCCCCCTTACTCTTCTAGCTTCGAGTGATGGCAAGTCTAATTCCCTCAGCCTCTCATCATAACCGAGATTGCGTATTTCTGGCACCAGTTTCGTGGCATGTCTTTGAACTTTTTCAAGCTTAGCTATGTGCTTTTTCAAGTGCGGATTCCAAAAGGGGGCTGCATATTCGAGTTTTGGCCTCACATAGGTTACATAAATATTTCTGAACATTTCCTTGTCCATGTGCCTGAAGGCTACCCTTACATTTGATAAGAATGCATATGCTGCCCTTACTACGCCATTTATATGTATTTCTGGAGACAAATCTGCCAATATGTTTACTCCTAGATCTCTCTCATTTTCTGTCTCCTGAAGTTGTACTCCAGCCACCGAGTAGTCAAGCTTGGGCCTTCTTGCACTTGTACCCATTCTCATTACCTTACATTTTGAGGTATTGAATTTCATTAGCCACTTTTCTGACCACTCATGCAGATTATTTAGATCCTCCTGAAGTTCTCTACCATTGTTCTCGTTTTTTACTTTCTTCACAATCTTTGCATCATCTGCAAACATATTCATGAATGAATTTACAGACTCTGGTAGGTCATTTACATATACAAGGAACAAAAGTGGCCCTAAAACTGAACCCTGTGGAACTCCACTACTAACTCTTCTCCATTCAGACACTGAGTGTCTTACTCTAACCCTCTGTTCCCTTCCTTCTAAGTAAGTTTTTATCCATTCCAAGACATTTCCACCTATTCTAGCCATTGATTGCAGCTTCCTAATAAGTCTCCCATGTGGAACAGTGTCAAACGCTTTCTGGAAGTCTAGGAATATGCAATCTGCCCAGCCCTCTCTTTCCTGTAAGATTTGTGTGTGTGTGTGTGTGTGTGTGTGTGTGTGTGTGTGTGTGTGGAGTGGAGGATCATAATAATCTTCGCAAAACTAAAACTAATCTAATTCCGAGGTCTTGAACCGATTAAATGGTCAGAGTCACGTGATTGTGATCTTTCAAGAGCAAATCAAATGAAGTTTTTGGATTCTAGAGCTGTGAAAACTATAAGCATAGATTTGCAAAATGTCGACATGCAGTTAACTAAGTTTCATTAAGCTTTAGTAAACATGACGTGATTTTTTAATTAATTTGAAAGGCAAAAGTTTAATTATTTTAAGTGACAAAAAATGTGTTTGTCATGTGCATTGAAGCTACTTAGATAATCAGTTTTCATAATTAATGTTTGATTGGAAAGGAAAAAGAAAGATGAACCCCCTCAAAATATTATGAAAGCGTTTAAAAGTCACTCTTTAATATTCATAACTTGAATCATTCTCTCTCTCTCTCTCTCTCTCTCTCTCTCTCTCTCTCTCTCTCTCTCTCTCTCTCTCTCTCTCTCTCTCTCTCTCTCTCTCTCTCTCTCTCTCTCTCTCTCTCTCTCTCTCTCTTTCTCTCTCTCTCTCTCTCTCACACACACACACACACACACCCACGCACACACACACACACATACACACACACACACACATATACACACACACACACACACACACACACAAGGAGTTTCAGTCAATATTTACAGTAGCCTGTCCTGGTGTCACAATCATTAAATAAAAAAAATACCCCACCCCCTCAGATTGCAGAGATAGAAGCTTATGGGCCGGTATTAAAGAACATCATCCTTTCAGCCACAAAGGTATGTAAAGTGCTGATGGATTTAGATGTCCATAAAGCTACAGATCCTGATACTATATCTACCCATGTACTTAAAAAATGCGCAAACTCAATATCAGTGGCACTAAGTATCATATATAAAAAGTCACTGGAGTCTGGGGAGATTCCAAGATGCTGGAACAAGCGAACGTGATACCTATCTTCAAAAAGGGAAGGAGGGATGCGGCTCTAATCTACA
>JAXCGZ010011614.1:32500-37500 GCA_037179515.1 Halocaridina rubra | reverse complement strand
ACTTAATTCCCCCCACCTTGCTAACATCAGGAGTGTACTCTACAGAATTTCCCATTGGTTTTGTCATATATACTGAAGAAGCAAAAATACATTACTGCTTTCAGCTGATGCACCAACAAGATAGTAGGCCAATTCATCCCCACCAGGCAGGCCCTGGTTCAAATCTGTGAACTCCCCCCTGCAGAGGTCAACTTGGGGATATGGGAAAAATTCCCTCTCAGGAAATATAACCCTGAACCCCTATGATGTGTTAGGTGCCAAAAAACCTGTCATTTCCCGGTCAGATGCGCAACCTGCAGCGAGGACATGCAACTGACCAATGTCTTGTAATTCTCAAGGCCAAAGAAGAATCGACAGCAAAGTGCCCCAACTGCTAGGGGTGCCACCATATATGGAATACCATTTGCCTTGATAGTTTAAAGAGAATGCATCCAAGAAGCACAACCTCTTCTCATATCCCATCCCACGACACCTCTACCTTCATTCCTGCCCCTTCCATCACCTCCACCCATATAGCCCCAAACACAACATTAAATCCTTCCAAAGCACACAAGCCCAATCTCCTACTCCTACTCAGACACTCACTACCCCCACATACAACACTCAGACTCCTACTACCCCCTCCAAATCTCTCAGCCTCAAACCACCCCCACACACAGCCCCCCGACCCTACCAAGTCCCGAGACCCCAGACTCAACGTTCGTCCCCCTGCTTTTTCACAGCAACCTCCCCAAACATCCACTCCTACATCCAAAGCACTACATGAACCTATGCCTGAACTCCTCTTCACCCACTTAAAAGTCACCACAGAGCTCATCACCCATGTGATAGATTTGGCAACACCACCCATCACAAAGGATATGGGCCCCTGCCCTAGAAACACCTTCAACTGTGACACAGAGATAACCCACAGCATCGTCGTTCAAGCACTGTTTATGGAGAGTCAACGTTACCTCCACCAACCTACCACGCCTTCCACCTCCTCTTCTTTTTCTTTCAAGATATCTAATCTCAGTATCCTCCACTGGAATCCTCAGGGTTTGAGAAACAAAATCCAAGGTGTGACAAAATCAATGTAATCATTGTGCATTGGACCCAGTGTTTGGAATATAGTATACCAAAAGTATCCTTATATCGTGGTTTCTTCCAACATTGGATGCAGGGGAGAACAGAGACAGTGCCACCTTTATCAAAAACAACATACTGGCTGAAGAAGTTATGCAACCTGCGATCTGTGGAGATAGAGTCCACGCTCTGGCTGTTAACATCATAATCCCGGGCAGAAACATAGTCTTCTATAACATCTACAGACACCAAGAAAGTGAACTGGATTTCCCATCCTTTTCAGAGCAGCTAGCCGGACAGAAAGACTCATAGGTAGTGACTTTAATGCTCACCACCACAGATTCAACTCAATTTTCACCTGTGCAGAAAGGCAGACACATCTTGGGTCTGCTAGACAACTACAAAGACACTGCTATGCTTAATGACTATGAGCTAACCCACAACAGAGGAGGAATTCTGGACCTAACCTTCATCTCGGTCTCCCTAAGGCAAGTCACCACATAGGTTATACACCCTCATGTCACAAGCAACCACTATGGGATCCATCTCAAGTGACAATTCCGAATAACTTCCAGATCCCTGCCCCTCCTCCTTGATTGACCTTCAAAAAGGCAAACTGGGGCTGATTCGGGTAACAGCTAAGCAACTGGTATTCAGCGTTCACACCTCAAGAGGACATCGATCAAGCTGAGGTGAATCTAGTCAATGCCTTACAAGGTGCAGCTGACTCCTCCTCCCCCTTAGCAATCAAGGACAAATTAATCACCACAACAGATGGTACTACTGTGGAAGAATCAAAGAACGACCACTGGCTCAATGTCATCAGAAGAATCCACGGAAACTGCCCCACTGAAGAGGCATCCTGTGCCCCCCAGGCAGTCAAGGAACACGTTCTTGAAGAGACAAAATAAATGAAAAGGAAGGAATGGTTTCAAATTATTTCCACACTAGACACCTACACCCGTGTGGGCCAAATGTGGAAAGAAATAAAATACTTTGCCAAGGGAGAACACCAAGGACCATCTCACATAGAGATCTAAGCAGAGTAACAGAATAACTCTCTCTCAAGTTCACTGAGAGAGCTAACTCCACACAAGTCCCCATCACAGCAAGAAGAAAGCTACAGCATTTCACCACTGGAAGATGGGAAAGAGCTGAGGAAGCCATCAACACTGAAGACCACGCCAACACCTCCTTCACCATAACCAAGCAACAGAAAGTGAGCAAGAACTCGTAGAACACAGCCCCTGTGCAGACAGAAACACTTATTCCATGATACAATATCTTGGACCGCAGGGGGAACTTGCTCTGCTTTTGCATATACTCAAAGAGTCAGACAGCCTAATGGAATAAGGCTAATATCCAACACATCCCCAAACCCAAGGCTCCAGAAAGCCCACATCCAATATCCCTCCTAAGCTGGTTGAGCAAACCAGCAGAAAAGGTTGTCTTCAACAGACTTCGCTGGAAGTGTCCACCCTTCCATGAAGATATGTATGCTTACAATTAGGGCATAGGCACTTCAGAATGAATAGTGACCTTGCTATCATTCATGAACAACCATAGTGAGTCTGTTGTTTTCCTCAGTATAGAGAAGGCTTTTGAACTAGCTAGTGTGCCTCTTATGATTTCAGCCCTAGTTGACAAGCAGGACAAAGGGAACCTTCTCTCCTAAATCAAGCTGAGTCTGATAATCTGCAGTGCTCAAATGATTGTGCAAGGACACTGCTCCACCTACAAACTGCATGAACATGGAACTCCTCAAGGCACCATTCTCTTTCCCTTTCTCTTCAACTTTCTCATGGAAAAGATCATGGATATCAAACTGCCTTTCTGGGCCAAGATCTTCAACTATGCAGACGACTTTGCCCTCGTCACAAGAGGTGATAGGTCCCTCAACAAGACCCAGCTATGCCTGAACAGAAATGACCAAACCTGTATCTTCCTTGGGCTAAAAATAAAGGCATTAGAAACAAAGGCTCTTCACATCCACCAACGAAAACAAGACAGAAGACTGGTTATAAAAAACTACAGCCTGCTTTGGGTCAATAAGCACCTTTACCTAGGTATCTACAGTGACAGTTCACTCTCCTTTGTACCCAAAATCTAATCCTGTGTGACTGGTGCAAAATGCGCCAGTCTGTGCTCTCGCATCTGTTGGGCATCTACTACGGTGCTAGTTCCAGTCTCCTAAAAACCATCTATATACAAGATATATGGAGCCTCGTGGACTATGGTTGTCCCACCCTTTGGCTCCTAGATGACTAACAGTGTGCCAATATCGAGGCCATTCAAAACAATGATATGCAGACCATGCCAGTGACCCCTATATGGACAAAGATAGAAAACTTTTGGTTGGAAACCAACATCCCTTCCTCGCTGGCAAAAACTTAAACTAGCTTTTGGCCAACACACCGACCTCCCCATTAGGACTGTGCAGCCAAGGTCTGTGCTGAGCTGCAGGTCATAGGAGTCGAGGATGACATTCTATCCAAAAACCTAGACACTCCACACCCAGACCTCTAATGCCTTCCTCCATAGGACGACCAACAGTTGGATGTAAAGATTGAATTTCCTGCCAACCTCAAGAAGTCAATCAAACCAAACATACTCAGAAACGTATATAAGTACAAAATCTAGAGCTGTAGAAGACACAACTCCTTAAACATATACACAGTTGGCTCAGTTAATCAAGAAACTGGAGCCCCAGCTGCCTCCTTCATCACAGAAGGGAATGAAGAATTCCGGAGATTGTCCAACTCCTACTCCTCACTCCAAACTGAACTAGTTGCCATTGCCAGTGCTCTTAATTACTTCACTCATCAAAACACAGACCACGCCGTCATTTTCACACATTCCAAGTGTGCATTATTGGCCAAAAAGAAGATGCATCTAATAGAAAATATGAGATTCATCACTGACATACTTCATCTTTACCAAAGGGTCATATGCATTGACAAAGCCATCCCTTTTTCTTGGATACCCAGTCACGTCAGCATCAAAAGAAACAAAGAAACCGACCAAGCAGCCAAGTAGGCTTCTTTTGGGAAAGGGATGTAAGTATTCCTGCTTCCTGGTTCCTTCCAAATCAAAATCAAGACCACCAGAATACTCTCCAATCTACAGCTAGCAAGACACAATCTCTGCACGGACACTAGATCTTCCTCCACGTCTTGGTACAAAACCGTCACCATCCTCCATCACATCACCCTTCCCAAGACCCTCCACAGAAGCACATCAGTCAACATTTATAGACTGAGACTCGGGTACAAGTGCAACTGGCAAATGATTGATAACATCATCAAGGAGTTCACTTTTGCAGGAAGCAACTCCACAACCCTTCCTCCACTACATCCTCAAGTACGACAAAACACTGGAACCCCTGAAGCTTCTAGCAATGACTCAAATGCCTCTCAAGCTGCAAGCACCATATTAAGAGTGGCCATGAACCATTTGGACAGCCTGCAAAACATTATTAGCCACTACCCACCACTTGTATAAGTCATAAAAACACAGACATAGAGAAAGAGCACAAGAGGTTGAGAGTAGTTCTCTCAACCACTCCAGCGTGAGCCCATCAGCACATTAGTGTGGTTCCTTGAAGTAAGCCCTTGCTAAATATCAGCATATTATTTTTCTTTTCTTCCTTTTTTTTTGTTCATACATTTATTTTTCCATTTTATATATTCATAAAATTGTGGTTCACCAGGGGTTAATAGCGAGCATGTGGTGTCATCAACTTTCCATTCTTCAAAGCTATCCTATCCAAAGTTTCCTATTCCCAGATAACTTAAGGCATCTAACTAACAAATGAAGTAAACGGAGACTCCTAACCCTGCAAAGAATATCTTGAAGCTTCCATTTATAAAGTAATATTCTCATATTCAATTCTAATGAACACATGAATTGCCCTTTGAGTAATGATTTTACAGTTC
>JAXCGZ010011614.1:22500-25000 GCA_037179515.1 Halocaridina rubra | reverse complement strand
TTTATTCTGACAAACCATGAACACCTAAAGCTATTTTCACTTTATGCCTCCAGCCCTTCATCCATGTGGGCCTTACCTATTATAATTCTGCTCTCCACTTTCACTTTTCATCGTTATTAGTCGTTTTTCATTAAATCTTTCCATATGACCATACCACCTTAACATTCTCTGCCCTAACTTATTAGATGATTTTCTTCCAATACCTGTTCCCGCTTTACCTCCACATTTCTCATCCTCTCATTTTTCATGCATGCCAACTGAACTTCTCAAAAGCCTAATATTAATAAAATTCAAAATAAATCTGATATCTTCACCTACATTCCAAGTATTATCTCCATAATAATGCTATAGGTATGACTGCTTTTTCAATGCTTTCAATAAAATGGTATCTTTCCTCAAACATACTATTAAGCACCTCACCATCTATTTCACTATTGCTATCCTCGCATATCACAAGAATTCTTCAAGTACCTTCCAATGATGCAGTCACAACCTCTCCATGATCCTTCGTATTAAACAGCCCTTGAATTTTTTAGACCCTATCCCACTCACTTTTCTCTTGTCCACAACCAAATGCTCATATGATCCGTTCAGTCCTCTCTTCCCTACCAGTCTCACTTCTTCATACTCTTTTCACATCATTCCAAAACAGTTTGTCAATCCTTCCAATTTCTCAAAAAAAAAATAAGGAATGCACTCCACTTAAACTTCTCTCTTCTCTTTGCCTTTCCCACCAAGCACGTTAAAGCCTTCATTACTCTGTCTCTCTCTTACCCTGCACCATTTCCTCTTATGCACGATTCTTTCCTGTCATTGTCGATCTCACTAACCAGAATAAGATTCTTTCCAGCACAAAAAAACAACCCGGTAAAGGGTTGCAAAACAGCAAAGAAGATATAAAGCCCTCCTCCATTACCCCTAACAACACAACAACTATCACTAACCAGGACAACCAAATTACATTATCCAGCACAAATAAGCAACCAAGCAATAGGTTGCAAAACAGTGAAGAGAACAGAAAACACAATATAGAAGCAGTTTCTAATCTAAGCATTCCATCGAAGTCCTCTCCCCCACAGCCACAGTAACCCAATAATGCAAGTGCAAGGGTTACAGCTCAAATATATATTCGCATTCCTGGCAACCCCTTTGAGAGAGAGATAAGTAATATATTGATAAATCAAGGCATTCCCTCTGAAAAAGTCTTGATTAAGGAGATTTCTCGCCAACCAAATTGGGTCTCCTTCGTAATAACAATAGCGAAAGGATTTGAATACGTGGCTTACAAACTAAATCAATGGCCTACAGGCACAATTGTCCAGCTATTTCACGGGGGCAAACAGTGGACACAACCTGGGTTATCTACAAAATATCCCAAACTACAGTCATACCGGAATAAACAGCAAAGAGCTTACGAAGTGATCCCCTATCTGCGAGACTACATAAAGAGACACAATACAAACCTCTTTTATCACCGTCCACGCACAAGAGACTCCTCCTGGAGAGATGGCTCTTACAACCCTTGACACTCACCTAGGCATACAAACTTTGGGAAGGCCCAATCATACCATGACACATACCCAAATCAGTGTTACCCTTCCAACGGCAGGTAGAATCACCAGGATCCATGGGCTATCCTCATAACACACTATGATGATGTATTCTCAGCAGAATCACACAGTCGAAACAAATCATGGACAATCTCAAGAACAATCAAATATGACTACGGATACCATCCTGATGAAACATGGTAAGAATGTAACATTAGTACATGTGAACGCTCAGTCCCTTCTTGCTCATTTTGAGAATATAATAATGCTAACAAAAGACTACAACATGGATATCCTCTGTGTAAGTGAAACTTGACATCCTCCTACAACTGAAAATATATATGTGAATATCTCAGAGTTTAAAATATTTCGCAATGACCATGGCCGAGGGGGTGGGGTCTGTATTTATGTCAGAAATTATCTTCGTGCATCAGAAATAACCACAGGTCTAGAAAACACTGAAGAGGTTGAAGATATATGGATCACTGTGCAGTATCAGGAACTTCCATCGTTCATTGTAGGGTGTGTTTACCGTCACCCAAAAGCACCTTCCACGCATTCAGTCTTCTGCTAGAAACAGATGACTTGCTCTCAACAGATAACAAAATGAAAAAGGTGATCAACACTGTGAAGCTAACACAAATTGTGACAAAACCAACCCGCATTACCCCTAATATTAGGACTAATAAATCTGATTATAGCAAATAGTGGAAAGTATACCCTATTGGGATGTAGTTCCCTGCCCAATTGCAGATCACGAGCTAAACATTGCTATGCTAAACATAAACAAACCCAAAAGGAATCCTCTCTTCAAGACATTCTGGTGTCTAAAAACTTACTCCCCTGAGATCTCTTGTGAAGCATTAATCAACAACACAAATGTACTTGATAGTATAATAAACAGAAAACGTCGATTTGCTGATTGAAATTCTAACAAAAGTCTTCCGTGA